>KZ145420.1:1434-16924 GCA_002157085.1 Melampsora occidentalis | reverse complement strand
CATAAATCTTTTCATTACAAGCTACCTTCATCTCACCCCCACTTCACAAGATCAAAGTCCTCATACAATCCCTTTGATCACTACATTTTGATTTCTGTACGTAAGTACCAGATCTTGATCTACAGACCTATTCAATTTCAGTGTTAACTTGTTTGGCAAGAAGATTTGAACAAATTCTTATACTCTTCTGTTGTACAAGTGATTTATTCAAAAGCTGTTGAACACAACTCCACAGTTCTACACAGTGGTATGTAGCTCAAGATGATGATCACACCACATTGAAGAATAAGGCATTGTCTGATTTGGATCTGTACCTCATTCATGCTGGGTTCACAGGTGGTGAGTTCTGTACCACCAATTGTTATGAAGTAAGGTTGAAATCTAATCAGTCACTTCAAGTTCTCTTTTCTGGTATTCTTCTTGGGCCACACTGCCTCTTTGACTAAGACACAGCCATGTCTTCAATTTGATGAAGGCAATCCATATCAAAACTCGGAGGTTGAGTTCTTATTGATTAAAGGTACTGGGGAAGATGTAGTGTGTTTGAGTGATCTTTTGCAACAGGTGTTGCTCAAGCCCTTCTTTACAAGATAGCTCACATTCAGAACTTTTAATCTCACCAGATCCAAGAGAGAGCTTCAAACAAAAAACTCTGAAGGGTATCTAGACTCATCATCTGCACAAATGTTTCAGAAGGCCTCTTAGTATAGTTACACATAGCCTGATTTTGAAATAGTTTCAAATTTTTCACTTCAGAAGTGACACTGTGTAGCAAAAACCTCTGAAACTCTACAGGAGACACAAGCACCACACCAATAGAGAAAGCAGAAGAAGAGGCGTATGTGATGGTATTGCCTCCAATATTTTATCTTAAAGTGGGTTTGTTTTACATGAACCTACAGTATAAACAACAGACCAGTCAGTTTTGAAACATCTCAATGAGGTAAACTGTCCATTGACTTACTTGCCGGCCATGCTTGCTAATCCACTTAATCCTCCGCTATTACCACCTCCGATCATTTGGTTCATTTTTTCTTTCATGACGAGCTACACAGATTCACAGAGATTATAAATGGAAGATGATCACATGATAGACCGATGGAATTTCAAGATTTCACTCACCTTCATGATCATATTACCTGCTGAATTCACAGCATCTTGTTTCTCACCACTCGCGGCACCACCTAATCACACAAACCCAAAGTCAAATCATACACCTACAAGAATGCGACGAGTTTGGTAAAGAAAAACATACCACTCTTATCAAACAATTTCGCCGCTTGTGCCATAGCAAGTCCAATCAGTTTACTAGACCCACCCCCACTAGCACTAGCGCCAGAGCTAGCGCCAGTATTACCACCCCCACTTGTGAATTGTTTGAAGGCTTGAAGTGCAGCAGCTGCACCCATCGATTTCGCATCTAATGAATTACCTTGACCTTGGTTATAAGCTCGATCATGTGCATCTGTGGCACTTGATTCATCTATCTCGGTATCGTTTTTGTCCCGGTTCTTGAGGAAAGACATCGCGTTCGAAAAGAGGGCTAAGTGTGTGTCAAAGAGACTGGTCAGTGTTAATGGATTGGGTCGAAGATGTTGAATGAGATTCACTGACATGCATCGGCTGAATCACCTGCTTCCGCTTTAGCATGTTGAGCAGCTTCCATGAAATCAGGAATACCTGTATAGTCCAAGTCGAGAAGGGCACGTTCAGATACCAACGATCGATAATAATGACATCCTAAAGGTAAGAGAAAATAACAAACCATCACCATCGGTGTCGATCATTTTACCAACCGCAGGTTGGTTAAGATGAGCTCCACCAGTAACACCATGTCCGTTACTTTCACCACCTTGTGAGTGAGATGATTGATTGTTACTGTCTGAGTATTGCTTCAAAGCTTTTGAACCCTGTTACAATGAAACAAACCCTTAGCAATCGATCGAAAGAGTAGAGAAGCGATAGTAAGTATGAGGTAGAATTGGATAGGACTGACTAGATTGATGAGGTTGTCCATATTGTTGTAAGTTAAAGCTTTAGTTAGAGTAAGAAGTTATCTATAGAGTATTCAGTGATGAAAGAAAGGTTGATATGATAAGACTTAGATGGTGAAGAAGGGAAGTACAAAGTAGCCAATCGAAATTAAGAAATCATGAAAATGTATCTTTTCTCAAATGACGTCACTCCTTCAAGCTGCAATCTGTATATATACTCAGTATGTTGTACTATGCTGTGACTTGGAATCCTCCGCCAATCTGAGGTTTTCGGACAAACTCATCATTCAAATCGAAACCTTGTATTGTGTGTCCACTTTATCTTTCCTAGCATTTCCAAATCCACTTCTGTTAAATAACGTAAGTCAGGGGAACTTTGTCAAATCCACATTCACCTCAGGAGCTTTTCAAACCAAACAAATCACAACATCCATCATACCTCCTCAAGTTTTTAATGAACTGCAGTGGAGAAAAAGATATCAATATTCCAAGCCTCTAAGCTCTAAGCTCTAAGCTCTAAAGATTAAGGGTACTCAAAGTAAGAGCATCCCTAGCGGTGACGCGGTCCCCTCAATGGGCAGGCTCTCGACCAAACTTAACCAAGTCCCTTGCTGGCAAAACGGGTCCGCTCCAGCAAGGGACTTACGCGTAAAGCCAAAAAAAAGGCGTGAGATTGGCCGGGACATTTCTCCGGAAGAAATGCCCTCATCGTAAAACTTTTCTTTACACTTGTAACTTGTTCGCATCTCAGTAATGAGAAACATGGGCACAAGTCCCCTCTACAAACAGACACATCCTGATTTGCAATAGCGTGTGTTACTCCAAAGACTGAAAGTCCTTGAGGGCTCAACTCAAGATGCCACCCGGCACCAATACCCGACCGGATATCCGTCGGAGCATCCGTTGGATCCGCTTGTCGGAATGGGCCCTGGAGCCATCTGGTAGCCGGATATCCGGCCGGTTCAGTAGTCGGATGGAGGGGCAAAAACACCGGATATCCAGCAGTTATGTCATAAATTGGCAGGCATGTATTCTAGCAATGTAGATAACAAATAGTAGAAAAGAATAATAGAAAAAAAAATGATAGTTGAACAAGGCAAAAGCCTTTAAATATCCAAGGAATCTGTTGCAACCATTCCTAGCTACAGCACTCATTGCCTTGAATAGCCAATGTGTGCTACAGAATGCAGCCAGGTCCTACTATATGCCTATAGGTTTGAAATTTGATGTATATCAAGTTTCCATCAAATTTTCAAACAGGAAGTTGTAAAAATGCTTACAAAACCTAGGCGCACCCAGAGTTCTGATTGGGTGAAGTTGGTAAGAAGAGTTTCAGAATGCTGAGACTCTGGAGAGTAGATGCATTGTTTTTTTGGAGCAGTGCACCAAAAGTTGAAAGAACTTTGTAATAGCAATAGTTCTTTTGTTATCTGAAATTTCAACTTTTTTTGCCCTTTTTGAAATTTGGCCCCAAGGGGATTTTGGGGTTTACCCACTTGTCAATTTAAAGGCTGTTCAACTATACAAATAATGATAAAGAGAAAACATATTGAAAGTTTAAAGTATTGAATCTTGGTGTAAGTTTGATTTGAAGGGGATTGAATGGTGGATGAACAGTTTAAAAAGGAGGGTGACCATGACTGAAGTAGGGCTGTAAAAATGGTTTAAAACAAAGCAACTTCAACAAAAAAATACCCGGGCCAAGCCTTTTTGGCCCCACTCTTGGTTTGATTCCTGGCTAGGGAGGCCTTTTTGCCCAGAGCGCCAGATATCTGGCGGATAGTTGGTTTGGTTGCTGGAATGGATTTTTTTTCAAAAAACTGGTTGGATATTATCCAAAAAGTCCAGATAGCCCCAAACCGGTTGGTTTGGTGCTTGGAATGGCCAGTTCTTGCCAGATAGGGGCTGGGTGACACCTTGAGGCTCAACGTCAAAAGTCACTGTAATTTGAATTACCCGGGGCATGAAATTTAAGTTGTGGTGTAATGTTCAAAGAACAATTTCCATACTATCTCCAAAATCAATTGAGCCACCGGAGTTTTGTAATAAACTATATATTCTTGATCTGTGAATACAGGAGCAGGTGTGTACAGATTTATGATGTCATTTGATGACATTGGGATGACGGTCAAATGACCCCCACAGTGATATCATATTGAAATAATCTTGAAGTCATTTTGAAATCTTGTTGAAGTCCTGGTGAAGTTCTGGCTGGGGGCTGCAATGATTACAGTACTTATTCCAAATTCTTAGTTGGCTTCTTGTCCATTTGAACATTCTTCCTGTTGAATTCATTTGAGGTTTCAAATCTTCACTGTAGTGTGCTAGATCACCTTTTAATGATTCAAACTGTGATCATGATCAAGTCAGAGATTATGAGAATTCTGATCCCCATGAACATAGTCGTTTCACATGTCACAGAAATAAAATTTTCTTCACATTCCCTTGGTCACACCAGTACATCACTGCAATAATGTGGTATACTTAAAGAGCATCTCCCTGTCCACCTGACAAAGTGTCATGCTACAGACAACTCTGTACCAATATTTCTTCTACTAAGCTTGACTGGTCACCTGCCAATTCTGTTAAGAGAGGTTTCTACCAGTTTTCCCTCCAACCAAACATCCATTAGACCATCATATATGCTTCCTATAGTTCATTTCAAAAGAAAGCCCAAGAAGTGAAATGAAATGAAAAAGTTACTCATCATTCCAAATAGCAGCCAAGTGCTCAGGAAACTGGCCAAACAAATCCAAGGTCATCTGAACCACCTAAGTTTCTTCTAACCTTCCACTCCCAAACCTTGATTAAAATTACCCCAATGAACCAGATAACTTTGCCAAGGTGTTTAAATCACCTCTCTCAGTCATGAGGTTAAGTATACCACTGGCTTTGGTCTGCCATCTTGATGTAATTAGTGGCTTCACTTGAATCTCAACAACAACATCCTTGTCTTATGGCAAAGTTACTGCTGCCTTAATCAATTTTGTTGGGTTCAGAGCCGGTCTACCATGGCTAGAGTGTTGGATACGACCTGGGATGTTTTCCAGGATTTCTGTGTTAAAACTCTCAGATTCACCATCCTGTTGAGTATGGTACATAAAGCTATCACTATTTGAAGAATTGATCATCATCATTCTTGATCATCTAAATTCATCCCTCCAAAATCTCTGTGTGATGTGATTAAGACAGGATTCACAGAGTCAGGTTGGCAAAGCACCAGGTTCTGGACACTTAATGCAACTTACAATCCCCCCAGGTGTAGCCACACTAGATAGCATCAATTGATTCTGGTTCTTCCCCAGTTTTCAGCCAGCTATGTATACACATCAATCCCTATTCAAGTTGTGGACACCTGTTTTGAAATCTCAGGTCAACCAGTGCAACAGTTTTGTTTCAAAAAAAATCACCTTGCACCCCTCTGGAAGAGTGTGACACACCCACCTCTGGACTGGCCTTGTTTGAAGGTTAGGAAACCAGTGGTTGAATGTATCAGCTGTCAACTTGTAGGGTTGAGATTCTTATAGATGGAGTGATCCACAAAAATGTCTCAGAGATGTCTTTGAAACTCATGCATAGTGACGAAAGCTGGAGCAAGCTGTGATTGTTGATCTTTGATTTTCCTGAGGCAATCCAAGATGTGCCCACCTTACTCAAGCCTTGGACCTGTCCGGTAGGATTGCTTGGGCAAGGGACTTGTGTTGAGTTAGACTTGTTGCAGTATGGGAGGAAAAGCTGAAAATAAAATATTCCTCCAATTGAGAATCACAAGTTCCCTTAAAGCCTTGGAAGGTGGCACTTATCGCACCCCATGCACCCCCCTGTTCTGGTGTTCTAGGTGTGTCAGGTGTGTTGCAGGGTGCGGCCTGTGCAGTGCACCTCCTTTTGTACTCACATCTTGAATCTCTATCCTTGACCTCCTCTATACTCTCAAAAGTACTTTTAGGCACTCTGCAATCAAAACATCTCCACAAAAATCTGTCCATCTTCAAAAGCCTACACCCTCCGATCCCATGTGAGTGATTCGAATGAGAAACAAAACATCCAACATCTTCAATGGATCACCTTTCTCCCATCTTTGACCCCATCACCTGTTCCCACTTATCATCATAAGCACCAATTATACCAGCATATATTCATACATTCTCTCTATGGAGAAAAACATATGCATCTCTTGTGGTAAACCCTTTGGATCCTCAAAAACAATATTTCCTTCAATGAAACCTTATTCTATATGCAGGCTTTTGTCTTCCATTGATATTTCTGAAGCTTCCCTCATCTCATTGAAAGTAATTCAATCTTCAAACCTCACAGTGATCTATGAGAAGAGCCTTGCTGCTTCTTGCTATGCTTGTAGGTGATTCATGATCCCAAGGCTTCACCTTCTATTGCCTAACTTACAGCTCTCTCAAGCTTGGATCACTCATCAAACCATAACCAAAGAACTGAGGAAAGAGCTAGAAAGAGAAAGCTGGGAAAGAAATGATGATACTCACTCAGATTGTGAATCGAGTTTCTTAGAATACATACTCGATTTGTGTTGATGAGCTACCTACAACTTCAAGTCTACATAGAACTTGTGCTCTTGATCACTCTCCGAAAAAGATAAACAACATATTGATATAGATATATACAGATCGTAAGCAAGAAATCATCATTATCTTCTTCTTCTTCTTCTGCTTCATCATCTGAAAAAAAAAATCAAAAAAAAAAAAATTTCAGGTATGTATTAATAATTTATTTCAAAGGAAGATTGTTATATTTACACAAGTTGCATATAAAGAAAACCAAAAAAAGAACCAAACCAAACCAAAAACCTTCCTTGTAAAAAAAACAAAAAAAAAACACAAGAAACAAAATGATCAACCTTTTTCAAAAGGATCTTCTTTATATCTTTATGATAATAATTGATGAAAGAAAACCATCCATCAAAAAGTAAAAAGTAAAGAAGTAAAAAAAGGGCTTTCAAGTAAAATGGTGGTATGGTATGGTACAAAACTAAAAAACGAGTGTATGTGGTTGTAAATCAAAGAAACTTCACCAAAAAAAAAAAGGTAAGAAGAAGAAAAAAAAAGACAATCAAAACCCCCTGATTTCTCAAATTTCCCATTCATTTCCATTTCCATTTCCATTGCAATCACTAGCACCACCACACAATTCAAATCATCATCATCAATGAGAAACCAATAAAATTCCATTAAATTCTTCAACTCCAGAAAAAAAAGTAGTTAATCATCATTGATCAATCAAACAAAACGAAAAAAGGAAAAAAAAAACGAAAAACAAAAAACAAAAAACCACAAAAAGCTAACAAGCAATCGAAAAAAAAAGCATTAAACCTAAAAAACTTGTTCTAGATACTTAAACTCTTCTAGGAAACTTTCTAACAGTACTAGAACTAGTATTCGAAATAAATGAACCTCTAGGCGTAACTGAAGAAACCCCCGAGGCCGAAGCCGAAGCCGAAGTAGCAATCGGTTTCCAATCCAAAGGAATCCCCACCATCGAAGCTCTCGAGATCTCATTCCTTCCTTTCGACCCACTCGATTCCCCTCCTCCTGATCCTCTGACTCCATTAGATTTGACTTTCAATCCTTTCTGTTGTTGATGAAACTCTTCTTCTTCTTGATCTTCATCAGCACTCATAAACGTTTCATCCTCATCCACCAAACTTTCCGTCACTTCTTGTTCATCATCATCCGTTGTAGTATCTAAAGAATCTCTCCTACTCGACCTCATCATCCCAGTATAATTAATCATCAGTTTCGGATTTTGCTTGGGTTCATATTCGGTTCCTGTTGAACTACTACTTATCGATGGTGCAAATCCTCCGTTTCGAATCGATCCTCCACTTATACTTAATCTTCCGCTTCTTCTTAAACTTGGGGTTTGATTTAAACTTGGACTTCTTGGACCCAATTCACTTATTTCTGGACTTGCACTTCTTATTAATGACAATTTCTGTTCTTGCTCTGGTAATCCATCTGAGCCTTCATTACTACTCCCCTCTGGAATTCCTTCAGATTCTTCGTTTCCATCTAAAACAGTTTCTAATTTAGTATGATCAGGTGTAGTGATATCAGTCGAAGTATTACTCGTTCGATCTCGATCAAAGATACTAGAACCCGGTCTTAGGAGTGAAACAGCTGAAGTCCTTGGATTATTACGTTGTTTTAAAAGTGTGATCGGATGATACTGATGTGAAGTAGTACTATTACTCGAAACACTAAGTCGATTATGATTGATCGGTTTACTAGTCGAAAGACTATCTTGACGTGTTAAGGAAGCACAATCCAACAAAGAATCTCTCGTGGAATCAGGTGACGATTCATCATTCTCATTCATCGTAGGTTTTCTTCTAGCACGTGATAATGGAATGACTTTGGAATCTTGTGATTCGGCTGATTTTCTCGAATACGATTTCCTCGGACCTCCAATCCCATCTAAGACACCTGCTTCATAACTCTTCAATTCATCTTCATCCAATTGTCCGGCTGTACGTAAGGCAGCTTCTAATCTACCTTGAATACTTCGCATCGTTTCAATCACTGCTGTCCGTGATAACAAAGCTCTTTCATCCTTTGAACTGATCCCACTTTCGGCCTCAGAACTCGTATCAAATTCACTCAATTCATCTAAGCTATGTAATCGATCATGTCCAGTAGGAGATGGGATATATTGAGATGGTGATTGCATTGAAAGGTTTTCAAGCAAATCAGGTGAATCAAGATCGTCAACAGGCTGAGGCGAATGACCACGAAGTGAAGAGGTGGGAGGATGAAGTTGAGGTGAGGCACGAGGTTGAGAATTGGGTGAATTGGTTTGAGCGCTAAACCGTCGTAGGTTTTTAGAAGTAAGTGAAGCACCATCATTCGGAAGCATACTATTCCTAGAAGGGTGGTAAGAATTCTCCACTCTCGGAACCACTGTGGCTAGAATGGTTTGTTCATTATCACCTAGTGCGATAGACTTCATCTCGGTAACCTGATGTTCCAAGAAAAAAACACATCATCAAATCAAAATGATGAAACAAATCAAAACACAAACCGTCAATCACATACCATGATCTGTTTCTCACGTTCAAGTCCTTCTCGTATAGCTTGAGCCTTAGCCAATTCGACTTGAGCCGCCATCCAAGCCTGTTCAGTTTCCAATAACCTAGACTCCAACTGAGCCTGTTTAAACTTCTGTTCACTAACCACTCCAGATAACTTATGATGATCACGTCTTTCGATCTCAAGTCGAGTTTTAAGATCTTGCGATTCAACTGAAAGTTTATCTGCAAACCTTTGAAAGACATCAAAATGTTGTTTCCATTCCATGGATTCGGCCATCAAGAACGCAAGCCTTCGATTCAATTTCCAGATTTTACTTTCCAACATATCTCTCCTATCAACAAATCCAGTGGTATGTTTTCTAACAATTTCTTGAACGTGTTGTGCTGAGGCATCCAATGGAGCTGCATGTCTATATGATTGTCTTTTGAACACTCTGGCTAATCCTTTCCTTGGCTATTGAAAAAGTTTTGTCAAGTGTTAAAGATCAAGTTTCGCAAAGAAGAAGTGATCAAGAAAAGACTCACAACTTTAGACAAGATGGTATCAAAAGCCATCACAGCCTTAGTTTGATCCCAATTCCATTCAGCAGGTGGTAAAAGCCTTTCAGCTTCCGAAGGACTATCTTTGATCTCCACAGCACTAAACGGTCTGAACCGACCGCCCGGGAAGGCTTCATGAAATTCACTTGGTACACCTCTCACACCACCTAGTGTGCCGATTGCTTCCTCGAGTTTTCTTTCAATCTTCATTCGGATTTGTCCCTTGGAATAAGCTTGTGGATGAGGTTTTGGACATGTGATATTGCTGCAATGAAGTGACATTCTTGAGTCAGAGTCTTGAACACTTAAGACGATATAAAACTCAACCACTCACTTGGTATCGATATCCACAATCATGACTTCTGGAGGAGCATTAGCCGTAATAGGTCGCAGCTGGCTGTTCATCCCAAGCAAGTATGGTCCAGGATCCTAGGTTACAAAACACTTTAGCACCACAATCAAGAGCAAGAGCAAGAGTAAGAGAGAAAAAACATACTTCCAAGTAAATCTTAACATCACGAGCATGAACGATACTTTGACAAAGACCTTGCCAACCTCTAAGTTCTAAAAGAACTCGGAAAGTCTCTACAGCCATATTGAGCATCGCAGGGTATCGAGAAAAGAACACAACTCTACCCATGGGTGAAAGAGCGAGCTAGATGACCATCAAAAACCAAATCAGAAATCATTTCACAATCAATCTAATCTAAAACTTAACTCACCTCATAAATTGAAACTAAATTCGAAAGACTCAAAGATTTAAAAACAGGCCACATCGTAAACTAGAAAAAATAAAACTCAATCAGTCATGATCAATCACGTAATCCAAGAATCTTTTCTTTCAAGCCTAACTTACATCTACATCTTCCAATCCTCCATTAGAGAAATCCGTTTTACCCGGAATCTTGGCAACAAAGTAAGTAGAAGATGAAGAATTCAAAGCACCTCCAACTGGCATTTTAACGATTTGACCAGGTTTGGGACAAGGACTAAGAGAAAAAGCCAAAGTGAAAGAAAAACACACATCAATCAATCAAACCATCAAATGAGAAACTCATACAAAACCCAAAATCCAACTCAACAAGTTTAACATCTTTAACATCTGTTGTGAATGTTTTCCAATAGCTTGATGATATCTGGCCCAAGAAATCCTCAAATGATCCGTCATCAAATCATAAATCGGCATTTTGGAAACCAAGATCAAACAATAAGGCAACCAAAAAGGTGTTCCACCCGGTAAATTCGCAATCGGTAACATACTCGCTGGTCCGTCCCATTCTGATTCAGATACGAATCCTTCTGTATCTGTATCCGTTTCACCTCCTGAATTATAAACCGACCAATTCTTGCCGGCTAATCCATCTGGTGTAGGTAAGACTCCCATCGCACTATTCGTAGCTCTTTGTAATCTCGCTCCAAATCGTTTTCCCGCTGCTGCTGCTTTGACGGCTCTTGCGATCGCGGCTGATTTCGCTTTGGATCCTTCTTCTACTGCTCTTCTGATAGCTTCAGATCTCGATCGATCAGCATGACTCCAGACTTGTAAACATGCTCCGTAATAAGTCTTGGGTCGATGACTCGAATCCAATTGATGATGATTCGATAGATTAGCAGCAGCTAAACCCAGATCCCATTGTTGTCCAATAGCTCCAGTTGCATCTGTGATCGCTTCATTTTGAACCGGAATTGTAAAACTAAAACAATGAGTAGTAGAAGCGGGTTGGACGGTCGACGCAATCACTTCCACTTCTCTTGCAAACGCTAATTTCATCGCTTTCACTTGAACTCTCGCTAATTCTTCTTTACCGAATTGGTTCTGAGTTGATACTTTCGGAATCGAAGCTGAAGGTCTACGCTGTTCTTTACTACTACTTTGTGCCGGAGTATCTTGATTGTTGTTTCCACCACTGGTATGACGAGATGTACGAGGTGATTTACGTTTATCTAATTCGCTCGATAACAAATCGGCATCTTGACCTGAGAGAGTAGTACCTAACACTTCCGGACGCCAGAATCGCGGAACAGCACTATCGAGATGAGCCGGTAAATGATCCGGTTGTGCTAATGTCCAACATTGTGGATCTTTTGGTAATCCACACACCATATAGAGACTAGCGAGTGTACGGGTTTCAGTATTGTGAGGTTGAGAGGTTGAACCACCTTCGGAAGCCAAGGTTTCAGTGGTAGTAGGTACACCACCTGTTGGACTCATCACACTCGACATCATCGTATCCAATGTGGTACGGGATGTTTGTGCTTTAAGTTTTCGACGTGTTTGTGAGGCAGATCGACTCGGTCGAAGTTGATGATGGTAAGGTCTAGCACTACTAGTACTGAAGCTATGATGACTGAGATCATTTGGATCAGGTTTCCTAACGAAATCAGGCATAGGAGGTAAAGGTGGAGAAGGAAGTGAATCAGGAAGATGAGAGAATGAGGTATCTGCTGAAGCATAGATGTCAGCATTTGAATCAGTGGTTCTGGTGGAAGTCGAATTTAGTGGTTGACGTGGATAAGATTGAAGTGTAAGTTGAGTTGAAGTTGAATTTAACTGCGAACGAGATTTGATTTGAGTTCTTGTAGATTGATTGGTAGGTAGATGATTAGAAGCAGATAAAGGTAAATCTGAAATCGCATCAAAGATTGTAGTATTAGGTCGACTAGTTGCAGCTTCTGAATCACTTGCAAATGAAGATGTTCCTAGATCTGAATTAATTGCAGAAACGCGTGGACTAGGTGGAGCAGCTGAATGACGACGATTGACTGAATGACAACGAGTGGTAGGACGGATGGTGGATTTGGTATTACTAAACGTAGGCGAATTCAACGTTTGATCTGATTTTCTTGATGATTGATTTAGTTCGATTGAATCATTTGTGGTAAGCGCGATGCCAGGACCGGTAGAGGACATCGTTCCATCATTCATACTGGACGAACGACGACGAGGATTGCGAGGATGAGAAGGATGATCGGAGATGAATGGTCTGATGGGTATCTTTCGATCTGATTTTTGAGATCCTTCAGTGATATTTGGACGACGTAAGCTTCCAGTCATCTGACGACGAAAGATGAGTGATGGTTTGCGGTATTTTGGAGTATTACCTTCTATAGATGATTTGATGAACCAAGTTGAACAAAAAGAAAGGAAAGAAAACAAACTGATCAGAATCAAAGACTGGTGATTGTTTATATAAGGGATACATAAAAGATGCTAATGATGCAATTTGAAATGTATCAATCAATCAATCAATCATCAATCTGATTTTCTCAAAAGGACGTGATAGGATAGGTAATATATGTATGTGAGTCAGTGGTTTAGACTGAGAAAAAATGTTGATGGAAAAGTGTTATATGTATGTATGAATAATATAGTTTGATGATAAGTTGAGTTTACTGTTTCAACATCAAAACAAATCGCCCGAATGTCGAATCTGATTTGGAATGTCGGAGAATGGAAGAAAGAATACAAGAATGTGAATGTGAATGTGAATTGAATCAAAACTAACTGACAGCTGTACAATTTGTAAGGGCGGATGATGAATTAGAAGCAGGTGCTGGAACCGTGAACGGGGTGAGAATGAAATCCATCAAACATTTTGACATCATCCACACTTCCAATTCAATTCTCATCAAACTTCATCATTCAAACTTTAAAATCCTCATCAAGTTCCATTCATCATCAGATCATCACAAATCAACTCAAACTGATGATAAAAAGTACACTTATGAAGATTGACTGAGATAAAGTAGAGAGATTCAAATGCTGGTGGGATCAATGCGGACGGAATTAATGTTTTGTTTGATAAGAAAGCTATTATCATCAAAGTATATGATGGGTTCAATTGACCATATGATCAAGTCTTGTTCATGATTTGACAGATTTGATTGTAAACTTCAATCAAATCAAACCAAATCAAATGGATCTTAACTCAGAAACTTTCTTTTTAAACCATAGAGAACTTCATCATTTGAAGTATAGTTGAATGGAAAAGAAAAGAAAAGAAAAGAAAAAGAAAACTGATATGTAAAATGATTCCAAGATGAAAAATCAAAAGACTGACCATTCTGATGATGAGTAGTGAATTTAGGTAAAGTGAATGAAGGAGGTACATCTACAAACCCATCTAATTCGAAATCTTCATTCTCCTCATCTTCTACTTCATTCGAACTCTTCGATCTTGATCTGTTGGATTCTTTCATCCTACCTTTATAAGATCCTTTCCGATTCGGTTTCTTATCCTTATTATTATATGTCTTAGGTTTGATACAAGTTGAATCTTCTAACTTAGTTTGGTGTTGAAGTTTACTTGGTTTTGGAGTCTTCGGATTCCGTTCTTGTGGTTTGGTGGTTTGTACTTGAGTCTGAGAAAGATTAGGATTCGAATTAGGATTAGGATTCGTAATAATTGAGTTCGTGGGTCGATAAGATTTAATTGATGGATTAGATCGTGTGCTTTGGTTCAAGGTTTGATTAATCAAGGTGATCTTTACAGCTTCTTCAATCGTATCAAGTTCATCACTATTCATATCATCTTCATCTTCATTAGAAAGGTAATCTTCAAGTTTCGTTTCAATCACGGTTGGAAATAATTGATGATGTGATGGATCGTTCAGAAATGTACTATTAAAGTTTACTCGGTTGGGAATTGGTGAAGGTCGGAATGGATCGGTGATCGAATCTGAACTTTCAATCGAATGGGTGTGTTGATGATGAGGATGAGTTGAGGAATGTGGTTTTGGATGTCCATAAGTCGGAAAGACGTGGAGTCCTTCCATGTGTACTATTCTACTATTAGCTGTACTTTTTTTTCAAATTGTTTAGTGGAAATTGTCGTATATCAATCAATCAATCAATCAAGTCAACTCAAGTCAAAGTCAGATCAAATCAACGGAAGAGATCTTGGTTCTCGAACAAGGAAGGATACAGGTTTAGGTATGATTGGTGGTTCGAATTGAATCTGATTTGATGTATATGTATTAAGAGTTATATAAAGGAAAGAAAACGAAATCGAATAAAAGACTGTGATGTAAAAGAAAGAAAGAAAGAAAGAAAGATGGAAGATAATGCTAAGATATGTGATTAGTAGTTGATGAAGAATGAAAGAAATGGCTTGAGACGCTAAAAAAGAATAGCAAAGAGTAGACAGTAAGTAGAATGATAAAAACCAATTACTAAATTAACCAAAACTTATTCCAATGATTTGATTGATTGAAGCTTCAGAATCAAATATCATCAAAGACAGATCTGTTGAAGCTTTCTCGTTGCACAAGCTTGTTTTCGTTGACTGGTTTTTTTAAATTGATTCTTCAATCAATCAATCAATCAAGGTCAATGCTAAAGTTAAAGAACCCATCTTTTAATCAAATTGATATCTTAGCGTTTCTTTCGGTTTCAATCTTCTTGGTCTTTTCATTTCTCAAGTTCGTTGGATCTTCATTATCACTCTGATCAAAACTCGTTATAAATATCTATTCTCACTTGATTTCTATCTTTCCTTAATTTCTCCTAACCTTGGCTTCTTTGAGCGAGCTGGGACAGCCAGGAACTGGCTCAAACGTTGGGACTTAGTTAAGTTTGGATCATGCTTATCATGCAAGAGGTGCGAGGGCGCGGCGAACGCGCAAGAGGGGCTTAGTGAAGCTTATGCAAGAGGGTATATATTATGTATGTATAGGCTTCATATCAATCATCATTTCCACTCTTGCCTTGGAGGTTGTCTGAGGAAACAGGATTGGGTTACACTTTGATCTGAAGTTATCATCCATATCCTTCAGACACCTCTCGAGTTTCGATTCAGGAGTTTAAAACTTATCCAAGTCCCACGCTGCTTCTCGCACGAACAGCGTGGGATGGAACTTGGATAAGTTTATCAGGAGTTCGGTAAAGGGAAAAGCTTAA
>KZ145415.1:1063-12284 GCA_002157085.1 Melampsora occidentalis | reverse complement strand
TCTACTGAGCTCTGTTGTCCCTTTAGATCTTTTTGTTCCTCATCTCTTATATTTTGGAACAAGAGATCTAAAGTTTACCTTTATCCTTTAACCTTCTCGTCATCAGGTTAGTGAGCTTCGTGCTCAAGTGTCTTCACCGTTTTCAGCGCGTGTCTCGTCAACTCGCGACTGAGTGTTTTTATCTTTACCTTTATAAAGGTGTTTTTGTCATTCAGTCTTCGTCCAATTCTTTTACAAGCAGTTAGGCAAGTGAAGCTTATCTGAGCCTCTGATAAGTTTGAAGACTTCGGCCACTACAACTTCCCTTCTGCATATTTCCAACATATGTGCCCTGTTGGCCCTGTGTACATCCAACTGAAGCTTTGACATCGCCCTCCAAACCAAGGATTTAATACTCCAAGGCTATCCCGTTGCTGGGAATGGAAAGTATGCTCGGTAAGGCGACAATCTAGAATCGCTGATGAGATGTCGAATACGTATGTCAACGTCACCCCCAGCTACCCCCACCTCCACGCTAGCCCAACACCACATGAGCTGGGTTCAGGGCTGTTGAGGGTCAAGATCTGCTAGGCTATCCAGTGTTCATTCAATTTTCTGACCCGAAAATCTCTTTTGAGACGGTTGTTGGATCTTTCAAATTTGGTCAAATGACTACGGCAGATTGTTCCACTTCGAAAATCAACACTATGGACACACACTGGCCGCTACATCCTGATCTTTGTTCGATCAATCGAATTTGAGCTGTGGATTTGTACCCTCCTGCACCGATACTTGAATGCCTATCAGGCGGGGTATGAATCGAAGAACAGTGAACCAGGAGTTAGCCTTTAATTTGGTGGCATGATCCCCATCTTACCCTTCACAAGAGCTCAAGGTGGAGACAGCGGCACTGCCACTGGTGCCGCTGACAATACCGCAACCGCTCCACACAAAAAAGCGTGTGCGGAGCGTGTTCGGAGCGGTTTTTATATGCGCACAAGGCTGCGCTAAGCTGAGCGCAGCCTGCGCAGCGCCATCTTGGGCCTGAATTTCATGAGCGGAGCCAATCGCTCCGCAATGGCCCGGGGCTCGGGTTGCTCCGCTATATAGCGGAGCACTAGCCTGTATCCCAGGACCCGATCTGATTGCTGTAATACTACGCCACCATTACCCAAGCGACCAGATCCACCACCATATCTCAGTATTCATCGTGGCGCCAGGACTCCTCTTCGAACGATGGAACCAACGATGTTCCAATACACCACTTGGCGAAAGAAACAACACCGGCCAGATTGTGGTTCATCTTACATGGTCTTTTTTTTAAGTCGTTTCATCCGGTAAGTTTCTTTCCTGTTCTCTTTGATAGCCTTCTCATCGATCACCTCTGATTCAAGAGATATTGTTCTAACTCTCCATCATTTGCTTTTCAACCTCATCCATTTAATCACCATGGCCCCCTCCAAAAGCTCAACTCAAAGCTCAACTCAAAGTACCCTTCAGGTACCAGGTAAGTCATCGGGTAGGAATCTTCGACCACCAAGCCCGGCACGAAAGCAGCCAGGTTTCATAGTTCCTCCGAAGGACTCTCGTAGCTCTCTCTCTGTATCATCAGCTCCCGAGGATGGATCACCGGGCCCTCTTACTCAACGATCTATGTCACCCCGGCCACCGACTCCAAGTCCAGCAAGCCAAAGGAAGAACAGTGCTTCAAAGGCGAAGGCTAAGCCAACTCATCAAGGAAAGGTGAGTCTCAAGTCGATTCATTCAATCTATTATTAGATAAAATGGCAGCACTGACAATCAGATTCATTTAACTATGTAGAGTCGTTCGTCTACCAGTAAACGTGCCAGATCGGTCTCAGTTGGCTCATCAAGCGCAGCCCGATCACCAAAGAGAGCAAACAATGATAAAGATGTGAGTTCTTCCTGTCTTCATTTCATTTTCGTTTTTGCATCTTTATCATTCATAACCTTTTTTTTCTCATATCTTATGTTCACGACCATGTTTAGGTATTCGAGGTTCCAGACGATGTGGACTTGTCTCAAGGCTCCGACATCGAGGTTGTTGAGTCCAACGATCAAATCGGCTATAACAAGGCTCGCAGTCTTGCTGTGATAAACCTTCTCAAATACTTCCATCCTCCCGACGTAAGTTTTTTTATTCTTTCTTTCTCTACTGTCTTCTTTCTTCAGACGCTGACATATGGTTACATTTTATTTTTAGGGACTCCGGTACAAGTGTCGATGGTGCCACAAGACGTATGCAAGGACGAAGACTTCTTATCATGGACTTTGGGGGCACCGCGATGGCAGAGAGGCTCNCACAAAGCCATAGCCGCCGGTGTAGTCCTTCCCCCGTCTTACGATGATCAGCTCGAGGCTCAAAGCAAGACCAAGAAAACAACGTTGAACTCTTACTTCGACGGACCCAAATTCTCGGCCGATCTCTTGAACATGCTCTTGGTGATATGGATCGTTCGACACGCTTTACCTTGGGCTCGATTCGAGGATCCTTCCCTTCGCGCCGCTTTTTTTACTGTCAATCGAGGTGCTACAGTTCGATCAAGAACGTGGGCAGCACAGCAGTCGGTGATATTGTTCTCTGGATTACACCAAAAGGCTATCAACACTGTCAAAGTATGTCATGTTTGTTTTCATTTCTATTTCTTTCAATTGTTTTCATATCTATTTCTTTCATTCTTTAACTAACATTACTTTCAACTGGTATATGCGAGAAGGAAAACAAAGGTAAATTTTGTTTGGTACATGATGTGTGGACAACGAAAGGCAACCGGTATGCCTTTATCGGCGCGACTGCAAATTACATTGATGACGACTGGAATTACCAATCGACTCATCTCACTATGAAGATGGTGGCTTGGCGACATTTCGGGGCCCTCCTAGCTCGACCGATTGGACGTTTCTTAACTTCTCATGGTCTTCATAAGAAGATATGTATTTTTTTCTCTTTTGATATCTCTTTTTGAGTCTTGTATGTTCATGAAGCTAATTTGATTATAATCTTTTCTTACATGATAGCTCAGACAACCGATAGTGGCGGGAACAATGGTCCAATGGCTACTGAGATGCAGTCCATGTTTGCTGCAGCTGACGACCCGGTTCTTTGGGAAAGCTCGACGCATCACGTGCGGTGCTATGCCCACAAACTCAATCTGGTCGTTGGGCATGGGCTCAAAAAACTTGGTCAGAAGGTGAGTACAGCAAAACCGACTATTCCACAAGGTGTGGCTCTTCCAATTCCCACTCTCGAGGTCAACAATGGCGACGATGAGATCGATTTCGATGAGGTGGACTCAGATGAAGAGAACGACGAGAACCTTCCTGACAAACCTGATGGCGTCGACGATGAGGATACCAATCAGGCAGAGGAAGCTGCTGACAAGGACGATGTGGTTGCACTCGCCCTTACAAAGGTGAGTACATGATTGTTTCTTTTAGCTCACTTTATTCTTATTAGTTCCTTTTTCACTTTAATCTTATATGTTCCTTTTTGGTAGGTTGATACCATAAGTGGCCAGATTGCCAGTAGCGCAGCAAGGAGGAGCGACTTCAAGGCACGTTCGGCTCGAATGGGTCACAAAGGTCGAATGCTCAAACGACCGTGCAAGACACGTTGGAACAGTCACCATGAGAGCCGAAAGTTGGCTTGCGAGGCTCAGGAGGTATCTATCTCATCATATATCTTCACTTCTTATTATGAGGTGATACTGACACATATTTTTTGCTCTTTGCAGGTCATAAACTCCATGCTTGCTGCTGATCGCAAGGCATGTTTTTTTAAGGGTGTCACGATCTCCCCAGCAGAATGGCATGCAGTGGAATTAACAAACAAGGTTTTAAAAGTCAGTACTTTTTCTCATTTGATTCCTCACCAAGAAACTAACCAATGTATCGAAAACCAATCTTATGTAGACCTTTGTTGACGCAACCGCTCGAGTCGAAGGTAATGGACCGACCGGCTGCATTGTCTTGGCTGAATACAAACGGGTGATCACTGAACTCAAATCACATAAAGCAGACGCTTCGGATTTTCCCAGCCTTCTGGTGGCGATTGACGAGATGATAATGTGGTTGGTCAAGTATCAGGAAGAGGCTTTGAACTGTGAATGTATTGTTCTGGCCTCAATCCTGAACCCTCGATTCCGTGGCAAGTTTTTCGCCATTCATTACCCCGATCATGATTTCTCTGCAAATTTAGCCATTGAAACGGCTTTCGCCAATGCCTTGGAGGACAATTCCGATCAACATACAAGCCCAGCACCTGATGAGACCAATGAACATGACAATGAGGAACCCGACGCGTTTGATATCTTTGGAACTGCTAACAACACGACCGACCAGCCAACAAACTCAGAACTCGAGGACTATTTGCAAGGCAAATACCCAGCCAAGAATGATCAAACCCCTCTTGGTTGGTGGAAGGTACGTTTTACTTATTACTGTGTATGTTTTCATAATGTTGAATACATTGCTAACTATTTGTTTTCACAAACAGGAACATGAACATCGATTTCCAACCCTAGCCAAACTGGCTCGTGATTACTTGTGCATCTCAGCCACATCCTGTGCATGTGAGCGCACCTTTTCAGCTGCAGCTGATATCTGTACNGCTCCCCAAGACGATGGAGCGTCTGGTCGGCTCCCAAGCGTGGCTGAAGGAGGGGATAGTCCCTGATGGCGACTTTGAAGAAGCTGCCAACGCACTTCAATCTTACATCGACAGCTTGGTAAAAAAAAAGTCCTAGCAGTGTACTTTCCTTTTTAGATTTTTTTCTTTCTTCAATAGTGTTTTTTATTTTATTTTTTCTCTCTTCACTTTTATTATTTCTCAACCTACTGTTCTACCTGCTCAAGGCCTCTAGCCCTCCATCAGAGTACACATAGAGAAATTTATTTAAGTTTTTACTTTTGTTTAACCCTTTTTTATATTGATGTGCGGCGCTTTTGAGCGATGAGCGCCGCTTTTGAGCGGTTTTGTGCGATTTCAACAGTGCGGCGCACATTGAGCGTGTTCGTAGCTGTTCCAACACTACGAACATGTGAGTGAGAAAAAAATATGAAATGTGCGATTTGAGAGTGGAGCGTTTTAGAGCGGAGCTATCGCTGCGCACCCAAAACAGGTCAAATTCCTGTGCTGTGCGTAGCGGTTGCGGTATTGCCGCTGAGACTAGTGCCGTTGAGATCAAGAATGCGGTACTTTGGTAAACACAAAGATCGAGCTTTTGATAACAGTGATAGATAACCCATGAAGAAAGCAGAACTCAGTCTTCCTCATTGGAGAAATATATAATCTGGGTCCGCAAACCATATCCATTCGAAAAAGAGGTGACCAGGTCTTTGCTCAAGTCCTTTCTCGTGACTTGAATCTGTGCTTCTATCCAATTACAACTAGTGTAAACTTCCAACCTCACGTCTGTCTTCCGTATTGTCTTATCGTGATCTGTGGGAATTTTATCTCAAAATTTTCCTGACTCTCACAGAAACACTGACTGCCGGAACGCGGTCTTCCTAGTCTCTTCATGGATCAATCTTCTCATCCTGTTCACAAGCTCTTCACGTAAGATCCTCTTCTGAGGGAATTTTCGCGCTGTGACCCAGCACAAGACCTGAAAGTATAGAGCTGATCAAGCCTTGTATTAGCTACGGGACTCTGATGAGCATACCGATCCTTGAGCGTGTCTTGGGCAGAACGGTAGATGATCTGACATTTATGCCTGCCATTCTTCTGGTCAGTCTTCTTCATCTAGTCTTTTGAAAAAACTGTTTTGTCTTTTGTTTTTCTGTGGGGAAAACCCTCTTTGATGCCACCACAGGATTTGAGATATCACCGGCTAACATGAACGTCGTCGTCCTGAATGTTATGATTTACAGAAGCATTCTCGACTACAACTTCTTGATGTGGACTATCCAGCTGTTGTTCCGGTTTCTACGGCTAAGTCAATTATGACTCGAACACTGACCTCTGAGGAGAGTGAGGTGCACGGCAGACTCATCACTGGGCTTACGCCGACTGACATCTTACGCATTNAGGAGAGTGAGGTGCATGGCAGACTCATCACTGGGCTTACGCCGACTGACATCTTACGCATTGATCAATTTGAAGGTGAAGGAGAGGTAGGATACAAACTTCCTTCTCAATATCTATACTTGAGCGAGCTGGTCTGGTGGCTTACTTCATCCAAATTCTCCTCCTTCTTGCTGCGATCTCCATCACGGGAATATCGGTCAATCATAAGCGTTATAACTCCATGATCCTACCTGTCACTACTCTTGATGGAGGGCAAGAGAGCTCTAATTCCTCGACCGATGAGGAAACCCTTTCAGGAGAAGAATTCGAAGCATCAGTATACATTTATTCAGATGCGTTGAGATCAAATCTTGTGCCCGCCTTCTGGACCTATGAGGAGTTTTCGAAGAAACATCTCCTGAAATGGACTCAGAACCAAATCGCAGAACTCGACGTACTTGAGGAACGAAAAGATACGCAGATGTACTTGACCTGAGCTCATGTTTCTTGTAGATCATCATCTTACGTCCCGATGATTTGTGGCCAATCTCAGTATATTTTACAAATAGTGACCATTTCACGTCATAAACACGACGAAACCTTGATCATCTGATACAATTCTTTTTCATCAAAACATCAAAACATCAAAACATGTGCTTATGTATCATGATGTAGCATCAAACACAATGGAATCTAAATTGAAAAAAATGCTTTTTAACTGATAACTGAGCCTGGCCAGATTTCTTCATACGTTCACAAGAGTCACTGTCAGACGGATGTATATCTACATAACTTAACCAAGTCCCACAGTCAGACGCTTTTTCCTCGCGAGCTCGGCCGAGCTTGCGAAGGTAAGAAAGCCCCCGCGAGAATTGGGACTTCATGTGTAAAATTAGGATGTATGCATATCTGTTTTGTCTTTCTTAGAAAATGGTCCTGTGTCTATTATTTGCAGCCAGTCAATTCGTCCCATCCTATTCCCCAAGTCTTATCCTACAAAGGAAAAATCTATCTAGAACCCTCCACTACACGCTCATCCTCCTTTGGGTAAATATAAGGTATTGAATCCCATCAATCCTAGGACTTAAGAGAGCCAGGGCATCTTCATAGCCTTGAAATCTTTTTATCTGTACAACTTCAGAACAGCAACAAAAGCCAACAAAACAAACTAAATCTTTGAAGTTGGCTCAAGTTTTGAGGCATACAAAGGCTTTAAAAATCATACACAATCGGATTTGAGAATCTGACAATGTTTGGCAAACAGTTTTCTCCGAGTCACAGCTGAAAAGATATTTGGAAATCCACCAGGCCATTGGTTTTTTGGCCACTCCGAACAAGGCTACCGCACCTGGGTCAACATCCTAGCGGTCACCAGATAAAAATATCCGGCTGAGGAGCAGCACAATACCCTTTATATCCTCTGCGGTCATTCCACAAGTGTGATGATCATCCTGTCACTGTGTTGAGCCACACGCAAATCATGAGCCCGAGTAAAATTGTTGAAGTATGTATATATCTTTTTTTTCAAATCCATGATAGGAAATGCTATATGCAAAAAAGCCACAACAAAAGAAACAAAACTAACAAAAAAAGAAAATAAAGCATCAAAAGGTGTAGGTAATTGAAAAAAAGTGTAGAAAGAAAAAATGTAAAGCTTGGGTAAGAAAGAAAAGAAAAGAAAAAAATTACATAGGGATAAACTCACACATAAACTGAATAGAGAAAGGTAAAAAGAGATAGAAGAGATAAATGAGATTTAAACAAGAAATTGATGATTTCTTGCAAACCAAAAATCGAAAAAAAAGATATAGACTCTTTTTTTATTACAACTTTCAACAAATCTTCTCAAGATGAAACTTTTTCGATTTTTTTTCTTGCTTCTTTCATCATTCTGTTGTTTTTGATTGTCATTAAAAGGAGTACAAAACAACTTACAAGAGGAATGTTGAGTTAGTTATTAGAAATTATTGGTCGGTTTCAGATAAAAGCGTATCATGTACAAGATTAAGAGCTTTAGTTGAATCTCGATTTGAGATTACACATGAGATATTGATCTCTGATGCTCCTTGACTGATCATCTCAATATTCACATTTCCTTGAGCAAGTGTACTAAAGGAAGGAATGAGCAGAGTGTGAATATCATGTGAGTGAAGTGATACCAACCGTTTTCGATCAGGTGGAATCGATTTGACTAGGGAAACATTGTTATCAGATCATGACGATGAACGTAGAAAACGTACCTGAACATCTTCCCAGCAATCCCCACCATATTTTTCATCTGTGTACCAACAAGGGATAAGATGGCCATTTCTTTCAATACAGATACTTGTCCAATATCCTTCAATTCACAGACCAACTTATCCAATCCACCCCCTGGAGCTTGATAAGTCTCACTGAACTTCATTGCCATACTGACATGAACCTCACTAGTAGAGATCAAATCGACGACAATACCAAATTTGTCCAAGATACCAAAGATTCGAGCAAAGAACCCATGTGAGATCGTTTTCCGGTTAGAGTGAATGTTAAGGACGACAATCGTATCTTTGATCGTCACCGCTGTGGGTGACTTGCCGTTACTATCGGGTGTTGACTGGTCTTGGTCTGTGCGAGGAGTGCTAAGTGTTGGAGATGAAGGGTTGGATGAATCAGGGTAGATCACTGTGCCAGCTCCGGTCGGGTTCATTACGTTCTTGATTCGGATAGGGATGGAAGCTCGTATAGCTTGTTCCATAGTGAAGGGATGAATCACCTCTGATCCGTAGTAAGTCAATTCTGTGATGTGGTGAAAGTTGAGTCAGGCTGTTGCTTAAGATTTTAACATCAAGAAGATGAAAATGCCAGACTGACCAGCTGCTTCCTCAGGAGTAACCACACTTAGTAGTCGAGCTCGAGGCACTTTTCGAGGGTCTGCGGTAAAGATCCCGTCGACCTCTTTCCATACTTGCAGCTCTGTTGCTGACAAGCCTACAGCACACAAAGCTGCACACAAATCTGTGTAGCCTCGTCCAATTTGGGACAGTAATGATCCTGGAACCACACCAAAGAACCCTGCAAAGATACGAAGGCTCATTTAGTTATGCCATCCCCAAAGATCAACATGAAGAATGGTGAAAAATTCTTGGACTGACCAGTGATGACCGGAATTCGATTTTCACACTGCTGTAGGCGTTCTCCAAGTTTGGAAGCTAGTCTATCATAGAAAGGCTGTCGCAGTTGACCACCTGGACCCATCGATAGATCTTCTTGAGCCGCCCACTGTATATCAGATTTATCGACAATTGAATCCAAACAAACAAGCTCTGCATCAAATCCCTAATTCGACCGATTGACAGAATCAGTTTGTCAGATCTTCATCTAATTCAATGGGAGTATCAGTTCCTCAAGCTTACCTGGTCGATCAAACAAGCTGTCACGATCCGACATGACAGCTTCTCACCAACACCGATGATCAAATCTTTCGACCGGGGTGAGATTTCCTCCAAGATCTAAGGTGAGAGACGAGACAGCCTACAATTCAGCTTTTTCCTGATCGATTCACAAAGAAGCAGAAGGCTCACTTGGGCGGCTAAAAGAAAGCTTCGTAAACGATCACAATCATAGGTGATGTCCAACTCTAGTTCGCTAAGGAGTTGAGGATCTCGCACAACCTCTCTAGCAGCAGACAAGTGATCCAGTTTGATTTTTTCAACTGTGGGATCAAACCGAGTAGCATTGAGACCAAAATCGGGGTTATAATTCGTGGGATACCCTGGGGTGAGTGGGGAAGTGCACCCGAGAATAGCTGAATTCGTGCGCGACAGTCTAGGAGTGGAAGTACCGCGCTGAAGAATTTGTGAAAGAACGAGTGGGTTCGGACCTTCAGCTCGATTGCTACCAGGTGTGGTTGGCCGGGTGGTCGGACTAGCAGGTACTGCAGGAGAGTCGAGCGGTGGAAGAAGGGCCTCGTTCCCAGCTTGGAGTAGTAGATTTGTGGTACCAGTGCTTTTCGTGTCACCGGATCGAGCTGAACAAACGATTGCTACTCGATAACCTGCATCCAAAGAGGTCCTATTGTCAACAGTACTCAGCGATCCATCCCACTTAAACTTTTGGGTAAACTTAATATTAAGATTATGGACAAGAAAATGTGTGCAAACAATGGGACATTCTCATCCTAGAGGACAAATTATGAGGAATGAAACATAAAAATAAAAGGTTGCACATACGGTAGAGTATAATTAGGAATGTTCATCAAACATTTTCCAATGCTTGTACCACCGTACTTCTGAATCACCCATTTCGGATGATGATCCCGATCGGCCACTGGGTTTGCACGCAATACCCGCTGTACCGGTATTGTGGCNGCCGTTTCGACTGGAGCGGACAGCGCAGATGACATCGCTGGTATGATAGCTCTTGAAGGCTACAAAGGTGTGTGGATGTGAATCTATAGAGCTTAAAACTTGAATATCCTGTGTGCTCCCTTAGCGAGAAGTATACATAAGTAGCGTACACCGGCTCGGAGTTCAGCTAGATCTTTTGTCCGCTCGGAAGCTGAGATTCTATATTGATCTTTTTTGGAGGTACGATTTGGTCGCGTATGGATGCGTCTTTGATAAAAACTTGCAGATATGTATGAATTACTGGGGCGGTTTTTTCTGATCGCAGTTTTTTGTCTCGATATGAAGGATCGCTTGTGTTCGGTTTTGGCTAAATGACACTATGAGTAATCTATGCAAGGTCCACCAGCTCTGATCTCATGTTTCTAATCGTTCGTTTAGCGAGATCAAAATGTGACTATTATCTGATGATTATAAAGGAAGAGAGATCTATTTATCTAAGCAAAAATAATGATTTCTATGATTTCTATGAGACAGTTGAGGATCGTGATTCGGGTGTATTCAGAAGTTTGTGTGCCCAAAGTTTGAAAGGTGATTTGGATCGAAACGAAGAAGATGGAATATTGTCTTTCTTTGATGCCTTCTTGGAAAGTCAGATGAGATTCGTTTATTATTCAAAGTCTATGATGGTAAAGAATTAATCTATATACGCTATTTGAGATGTGATGCTGAGACTTGAGACCTTTGACTGAAACTTGAATGGATTGAAGGTGAATGGTAAACCCAATGAAACCAAACTTGACCGAAGTCCGGTAGATGCGGAGATGAAGTTAATACATACATACCTCAATTTGCCCTCTTCCCCTTGGAAATCGGAATAATTGCAATTTGT
>KZ145412.1:0-29425 GCA_002157085.1 Melampsora occidentalis | reverse complement strand
CGGTGCATGCTTCCACCCAATGCTATTCACTGGATACCATCGGTGACAGTTGTCAGGATTCGGTCTACCCAGTCCGCGAAACCGACAATCCCAATGGCTCAAGACGTACCTAGCAGTCTGTTTGTCGTAGGCAATAGAGCAGCCGTTGCGATTATGTTCATGTTCAGACCACATTCGCCGCCACCTTTGTCTGAAGTTGTGCCATTTCCATTTGCTTAATTTTTCTTAAAACCATTCTCCTTCCATAATTACTTCGTCTAATCATCTCGAGTCTTGTTGCATACAATCCTAGTCAGTGTGCCCTACCTTGTCTTTCGCCCGTGAGGCTACTGATGTCCCATTGATTTTTTCCAGCGCTTTGGTGCTCGACCTTGGCATAATCTTCGGGCTCAGAACATGCACAAATTCACCATTCTTGACTTATGGGCTTTTGTAAGCCTTCTCAGCTCCGTGTTTTCAAAAACTCTACCAATCCAAAGGATCGGGCGATATCTCTACGACTCCACGGGAGTCCGATTCTACATCAAGGGGGTCGCTTTTCAAAAACCTGGCACTGTAAGATTTCGAGTGGTCCCATTTATACTCACTTTGGAATGATCCGTGCTGACCTATCACCTATGATAGCTCAATCCCAGCTCAGCCGAACACAGCGCCAATGGCGGCTTTCCTGAACCATCAAATTTCATTGGTGAGTGAGATATCATGCTTTTTTGCTGTCGCAAGAGGCATAAGAGCTTATATGACTCCCATGGTTAAATCTGACAGACTCCCTCGCCGATACCGCCGCCTGTCTCAACGCAATCAAAAATTTCAAACAGGTGATTATATTTTTCTCAGCTCATCTTGAACGACCGCGCATGTTTTCTGAATCCACTTTACTACACTGAACCGCTCCTTGATCTATCGTAGTTGGCAATCAATACTATACGTGTTTACTCCATTGACCCAACAAAAAACCATACCGAATGCATGAATGCCCTCGACGAAGCTGGAATATATGTAATAGCTGACACAAGCTTGCCACTAAATGGTTCTATCAACCGAGCTTCACCTTCTTGGGACGTTTCTCTAATGGAGCAATACTTTCGACAAATTGACAATCTTAAATCATTTCCGAACCTCTTGGCATTTAACGTTGGAAATGAGATTGTGACTAAACAGGTCAGCGCTACACATTTCACCTAATATATCTTGTTAGACTTACCCATAAACAGAGTCCCACTTTTGGTCTTCCAAGCTCAATCGTATTTCCCCCATCTCAAGAGGCTGACATTTGCTTGCTTGTAAGGAAAATATGAACGCAGCACCTTTCATAAAAGCCTCTGTGAGGGAAACCAAAGCTTACCTGAAAAGTGTAAATTCTAGCGCTCTAGTGTCATATGCATCGACAGACGGAGGCGGCTACACTATCGACCTGGCATATTATTTGACTTGTGGTGAACCAGATACTTCTGTGGATCTTTATGGTGCGACATCTGCAATCTCCATTTTGAGCTGCTCATGTTCTCACAATTGACTTGATTGATGTGTGAAGGCATAAATGTCTATAGATGGTGTGGAGATAGCAATTACCAGAGCTCTGGTTACGCGGCGTTCAAAGACAACTTTCAAGCCCTTTCCAGTGCACTGTACATGTCCGAGTTTGGCTGTGATACCGCCCCCAAGCGACTTTGGACTGAAGTAGAAGCCATATATTCGTCTTTAATGAGCGACTTGTGGTCAGGAGGCAGTGCATTTAGCTATTATCCTTCTTTGCAGGGCTTTGGTAAGTCAGTCTCTAGAGCACATCAATCATATTTCCACGCTTTGAGTTTATAAATTGTTGTCCCCACAGGTCTGACTACAACATCCAACGGAAGTGATCCACAGACGAACGACGACTTCACAAGACTTGCTAAGCAATACTCAAAAGCAAAAGGGCCAAACTCCCCTACCATAGCGAGTGCCAAGAACCTGAGTACAACTTCAACATGCACGAAGACACCGGGAAGAGTGCGTCTGGCAACTGATGCTAACTTACCCCCCGCGCCCAACCCAGACGCATGTACATGTGTGGACAATACGGTGTTTGCCTGTCAGGTTAGGCCAGACCGAAGTCCAGCTATAATTGGGGAGCTTTTGGATTTTGCCTGTGGTCAACTCGGTGGAGATGGGATATACAAGGTCGGAAAAGGCTGTGATGCCATTGCTTCCAGGCTCACTACGAGGAGCAAGGACCCACCCGGAATTCTCTCAACGTGCTCCCCTCAAACAAAGCTCAACTATGCCCTGTCTCAATACTATCGCTATCAAGGAAGCTCGCCTCTTTCCTGTGATTTCTATGGAAATGCAACAATTGAGAATGAAAACAATAAGCCCAAGTCGGGTGCTGAAATTGAGCAGGCAATTGCGAAGTGTTTCCAAACTCATCCTCCGGCACTGAATCGGACTTTGGCTCGTCAACCTTCGTCCGCGACATCGGGAAAGAACAGTACTGGGGGAACTCCTAGCAAAACAGGTGGCAAGCAGATCTCTTCGTCTCGAGAGGGGGCTAAGATTTCAGCGGCAAATCATGATTGTGAGCCCTTCTCTGATTCAAAAAATGCATGTTGGTATAGCTCAATAAACAAACTCTTCCTTTGTCCCAGGTGCCATTCAACAACTCTATATAACTCTTTCGGTGGTTCTTTCTGCTTATGGAATGCTCATAAAATGAGCAGTTGAATTTCAAACCTCTCTTATAATTACGCCACCACCACCACATAATTAATAGCTCATTAATGTTATCACCTGCGTATAGAAGAAAGCGCCAGAATCTTGACATTCATATGTCAAAAGGAGTGCTTCAACTTTTAAACAACTTGCTTGTCATGTTGTGTTGTTATATCATAGAACCATATTTTGATAGTTTGGCTTTGTGTGTTGTAATTGTAATTTCTAGAATGTCTCAAATGTCCTGGCTTTGATTATGATACATGAGGTGAGAGATTGTTTAGTTTTATTCGGGTAATATGTAGTTTACTAATCTACTACATGGAGATTCGGCAAGACATCAGCCTGCCTTGGATAACAATGGCGAGCCCTATTCATGATGAGGTTTTTCAGTCTTCCTCTGGAGTTCCTCTTTCGCTAGCTGATCGAACTGAGATATTGCAAAATAACCTGCCAAGCAGCAACTGGCATACCAATATGTGCAGTTCTTCAATCCAACTCTGTATCTTCGCAGCTTAGGTCGGAGCATGAATATTGCTTCGCCCACGTGGCAGACTGGAACAACATAGAGTGTTGATACGCGTACTATTTTCTCCAGTGTCCCTGTTTTTAAGAAAACTAGAGCAGATGGAAGTCTTTCGAGAGAGTTGAAGTGGACGTAATAGATTAATCCCACCAAGAGACTGATGACAATCACGCTCATGCAAGGAGCTCGATAAACATCGACCGAAACCCTGGACTACGTGCACAGATCAGCAAGATATGCAGGTCTCAGAGGGGGTTTACTTGATACCATGTCATTATAGATGAACAGAAATGAAAGTTTGACGCAACTAGTTCCAATTTATCGAGAGCTTCGTTCATCATCCCAATCAAACGCGGACGGACATCAGCAGTGTTTTGCAATGCTGGCTTGAAGGGAATTCGAAGACGTGATCCCTTTGTGAATAGAGTATCGAAGGTGATATCCATCTCTTGCGCGTTGATCGCAAGCATTGTGGCGTGCCGCGCACTTGGCTGTCCTCCGAAGACCTGGACATCTATCTCCGAAGTCAGAGTGGGAAACCAACGTTTGGAGCGCAGAAAAACCACTGTTTTCAACTCACAATATAGGACTGCATCGGAATGATCATGATTCTGTGGGGTTCAATCGGTGGAGGGGCGAGGTCGTTTAGCCCCGAATCCTTTCCCTTGGAAATTCGGAAGGGTGGCATACCATGTGCGAGCAATATCGTCCACTCGCTTGACTGATGGCATCTAGTTCTGGCATCCTTTATTCGTATGTCTGGGTAGTGGGTTGGGTGTTAGTACGCTACCTGAAGAAACTCGGACTTTGGAAGGTGGGCGAGGCTTGAAGTAGTCGCACCGGTGCGCCAGATTTTGCCAGAAGCCTTGCCTCTCACCCATGGTGTGCGGGTGCGGCGCATGCGATGTTTGGCTTTGAGAGTACAAATAATCTCATTTCCCCAGAGACATGTGTTTATGGGCACAATGTTGGTTGCAACTCAACAGTATGTTTGGTGCGATATACAATGAAGCACCTCGAGGACACCCCAAGGAAGGTCATGTAAGGCACATACCCAGAATCCTTTCTGCTGTGGTGTTATAGCAATTACTAACTTTCCCTCAATGATCCGCCTATTCCACATGTCCTTATGAAGCTCTAAACACTAATCAGGCACCTAGTTTCAGTGTCTTTGTACTGTTCTTTTCATGAGGCAGCTCACCAAGGCAGAATCAGATAAAAATTAGATAGAAATGCGGTATATACCAAAAGGAGCAGTTGTTGAGGTATGAATGGACCTGAAAAGAGAAGATCTGTGTGGCAAAAGAGAGCTTCCAATTGTGTTATGAGCAAAAGAACAAACAGGTGGATAATTAGCAAACAAGTAGGACTTAGTTGAGTTTGGATAAGTATAAACACTAAGACAGAAGCTGTAGTTTCAGGTACAGAGCAAAAGCTAAGTAGACTGATACATACCCCCAATCAGATTCTCACACTTACAGCCTGAAAATATGTTTCCTTATCATGAAATTCAAACCACAATGGTGTATAGCCAATTCACTCCAAGGCTTGCAGAACATGAAACATGCTGCCTGGCACAGGCCTACACAGCCTTTTGATGCCTTCAGAGCTCATTCGAAAAGAGATATCACCTCCACGGAGGGGCTACAGGATGAGCTATACTACATCAAAAGTAAAAATTTGGGTAAAAAGGAAGAAGGGAAAAAATCACACCACACACATATGTGCATTTCAATTTTTGCTGATTCACCATCAAAACTGATTGCTATCATGAAGGCAGATCTTCCAAACCCCATTTTCCAGACAGAAACACAGATAGTAAAGACTGCAAGCAGTGTTTGAATGCCATATTGAGATGCTTGCAAGTGACTAACAGCCATTTGCTTGTTGGCTATCCCACCTCCAGGGACAAACAATCCTTTGGGCTTGCCACATCTGCAGCTTCTAGTGCTCAATCTATTATGACTCTTCCTAAAAGATGTGTGTAATACCTTCATTTGAAGAGTGCGCTATAAGAGACTTGATCTTATTGAGAGTGCATGACCTGGTCTTCTTCCTTTTCGAGAAGAGGCTTGATCTTATCGGGGTTTCATGATCTGGTCTTCCGCCTTCGAGAATTGGGACCAGTTCGCAGGCACACCATAGATGACATGCAATTGACTCTCCACTTACATGTAAGTCCCAAAATCTGAACCTTCAGCTTCGGACTCAGACAGATCGCGCTTTTGCTCTCAAGTAATTAAGTGATGGAATCCAGTGTGAAAGTGGATATAGGATTTACAGGAAAAGATCGAGGTAGCTATGTACTAGGCTTGCGTAAGCATCGTCTTTGCATTTTTTGAATTCAATCATCATTCCTAAATATGTACCAGATCAAGCATTGATGAAAGCAAGTACAATAGAGCTGCCAAGGCACTGCGGAATCATACAAGTGAATAAATCCTCGCAGCTGAGGCTTTTATTTTTGGATCATAGCCTGTCTGCTGTGAAAGGTTTAGAAGACGAGGTGATGTTCAATTCTTGTTTTCGTAATTCGGACATCATCTAGGAGCCACCAGAGCAAGTCACAGGAGGCTTGAAATGAATTTATGGTTGGGCTTGAGCGCCTTCGGCACCAGTCGATTGAGGAACTGGATAGCCAGGTTGGCCGTAGGCCTGGGGGGCACCGTATTGGGGGTACCCTGGATATTGGCCATAACCGGGCTGTGGCATTCCATACATTTGGGGCTGGAAGCAAACGTGTCAGACTGGTGAATGGAACGTATACCGAGGAACAGGCCTACCATTCCATACATTCCAGCGACTGGAGCCATTGCCATTGCAGGGTTCGTGGCTGAATTCGGGTCGGCTGATGCTCTGTCCTTGCCCCATGAGCATTTGAGGGGTCGCCCATGGACGGGCGTGCCTGTCAAGTTCACAATGGCCATAGCAGCGTTTTCGTGGGTATCCAGCTTGACAAAGGCAAAGCCTCGGTCCGCCTGCAAAGAAAAAAATTCAGTATAGTTATTGCCTGGGGGATAATCATGTGTCACACCTGCATCCGAATCTCAACAATGTAACCAAATCCTTGGAACAGGGGAATGAGGTCGGCTTGGGTGCAGTATGGCACCAAGTTGCCAGTGTACACAGTCGAGTTGTAGGCCGGAGCCTGTTGAACAACTGCCTCATAGCTGTTGGCACCAAAGCCGCCGCCACCGCCACCAGCGCGGTTCATACCACCATTCATACCACCCATGTTACCTCCACCCATGGCAGACCCAGGAGCACCGGGCATACCCTGGTTCTTCTGGTTGGCCCAGTTGACCCGAATAGCACGAGACCCGAGCCATTCGCCATTCATCGTAGCGATGGCTTGTTCAGCGTCAGTCTTGTCACGAAACGCGAGGAAACCGTATCCACGAGACTTTCCACTGTTCATGTCCCACATCACTCGGGCATCTGACAAAGAGCCGAACGCTGCGAAAGCCTTAGCCAAGACGTCATCATTGACCTCGGGCGACAAATCCCCCACAAAGACGTGAAAGTGACCCGAGAGATCTTCCTTGACAGCGTTTTGCTGCTAATTCAAATGGAGTTCGTGATGGAAGTTAATATACATGGCAAACATACGGGGTTAGCCAAGGGACTGGACGTGGGATGCGAGTAGGTCACGTACCGAGTTTTGATAAGCCCAATTGACACGAATCTCATTGTCAAAGATTTTACGTCCTCCTAGAGTTTGCAAAGCTGTTTCAGCTGATCGCATCTCATAATATTCAACAAAACCATAATTGAGACCGCCATGTTGAAAATTGCGATCGGGAATAATTTTCACGCCCTTAGGGACATCAATGAAAGACGAGAAGAGGACGAAAGTGTACGATTTGATGTGATGGGAGCCAGTGATGAAAGAAGAAGTTGAAACGCGTAGGAATTACACCGCGAGATGAAGATAAAGTTATGAAACCAAGCAGGAAGTTGAGGAGAATTGAGACGCAAGAATGAAAGGTGCGATTGGGCGAGCCCGCACAACATAGAGATAATGCATGAAAGATTCAATGACAGCCCAAGAGAAAAAAGGGATGAGAGATGACTGACTTGAACAGAGCCGGCAACGGAGAAGATCTCCTGAAGCATATACTCGGTCACTCTAGGACTCAAGTTACCAACGTACAAGTGTGCACGCTTTGCCTCGGGGTGTCCAGTGTACGAGTTAGAGGGCTGAGCACCTGGGGCGCCTGTGGTAGGCACTACCGCGTTGTTGTTGCCATAAGCACCTTGAGGACCAGTAGAAGAGGCCGACGAGCCAACGGGGAAATTGGACGGCGCGGGCTGACCTTGCGCTTGCTGCTGAGCTTGTTGGGCTTGAGCTTGTTGCTGCTGTTGAGCGTAAGCAGCATACTGTTGAGCATATGCTTCATAACCCTGGGATCCAGCGGGGGCACCGTAAGCTGTGGATCGAATATTACATCAGTCGCGAGAAATCAATGCAGAGGTGTCGACCATCGATCACAGGAGACTGACCTGCGGCAGCATTCGCGGNCTGAGCTTGGTCAGACATGATGAGGCGGCTGTAGATGAGGTGGGTTCAGACGAGCAAAGGTCTGTTGTGAGTGACGTGTGGCGAACAAATGAGATTGTGTGACCGTCAGAAAGGGAACGTCCGGTGAAGACGAGTGGTCGAGAGTACGATGTGTAGGCGTTGGCGTCAGTGGTGGAATGTCAAGCGTGATCGAAGATAACGAATCCCAAAAAGTACACACCGAGCGATCGTAGAACAAGGGCGAAACCACCAAAACAACAATACGAGTGAGAGAGTCAGGTAGGGATATTGGCGAAAAGTAGGGAAGTTGAGAGTAGAGCACGGACCTGATCGAAGAGTAAACGAGAAAACCAAGACGATAGTAACGAAATCAAATAACGAAACCAAGGGTCGAGATAAGGAGGAAGAAAAGGGAATGAGAGAGTGTGAGGATGAGAATTGAATTAGACCAAAGACCCAAAGAAAACACACACAGAGAGAGAGGTAGTATAGAAGAGAAATATAGAGATCGAATATGGAAAGGAAAAGAAAAGGCTGAGGACTAGGGAGGAAGTGATCGAGACTGAGAAGTGGAAGGATGAGATCGATAGAGGTACACACACGGACAAATGACTGTTGACCAAACTGAAAAAAGTCGATTCCTAAAAAACTCAACTTCAAATTCAAATCAAAAACTAAATTTTAAGAAGTCAACACCCACTCGATCAAGTTAAGATATTGCACCGGCTTGAACTTTGAAGAGGAAAAGCGGCAAGACTTTAGTTACAAAGGCGCCGGACTGAGTTTCAATTTCAGGTTGGGGTTGGGGCATAATTTGACTTATGTAGCTCTGTCAAAAACACCTAAATTAAACTCGAACAAAACTATAAACTTAATTTTACCCTGCCTAGAGAGAATTGCAGATCCCATTCCTCAACCTTATGATATCCCATCATACATATCGTTTCCTTCGATCATGTTTAAGAATCAGTTCTCGATCCTCGCCTATCTTGGCCGTGTCATCTTGAGAAACTCTGGGTCCAGAAAATCATCTTGCATCATACTGATGAAGTAAACTGGTGCCAATCGGCGCGCAAACCTCCATATACCTTGCTCACTTGGAGATTGCAAAACCATGCGACCGCATGCTCAAGTGGATCCAACAAGTTGGACAATTTGGGGCGCCTGAGCTCATGCCCTCGCATCAATAGAGTGAGCTGGAGTTTTAATCAGCTCATCAAGGCCCGTTGACGGCCAAAGGTCTTCAGCGTCAGGGTAAGCGAAAAGTCAAGTTTTGATAGCTCGTCGACCACACTTCAAATTTCTATCAGCATTCTTTCTCACCTGGCAGTGTTCTCTTTGGTATGAATTGAAAATGTGCGTATATTGATTAGTCCGCTCATGCTCAGTGCTAGCAGATCCTCAAGGACTTTGAGTCAGAAAGCCGAGTCATTGAAGCACGAGACCAAGCTGCATAACAAGCCCTGAAGCTTATTCAATCACATCAATGAAGGATAGAATACCTGATCGGATGAATCTCCATTGTGGCTCTGATAGGCTATCTTAATGGTTTTCTCTGAAAAGCATCATGTTCACTCAGGATGACTAGATTATGTATTGTTTGTTGAAGAAACTGTGGCATCGGCGTTTTCTGGACAAATAATAAAGGCCTCAGTGGAATTACTAGCATTTATCTTGGAGCCACACACGAAGGGTTATGTATCATATCTGTGCTGAGATTGCTCCTCTGCCAGATGTTTTTTGACTCATGATGGAGCTGAAGTTGAGTTGTTGAGGACGAGTGTTGACGGTGTGTTTTGTTCCCTGGCCCCGGCCCCGTGTCCGACGGGTCTCTCTAAAGACAAGTTGAGCTTGCATCCAGGTCTCAAGACTTCATGAAGAAGGAAAACATGAATCATGGAGTGCATGATCGATGACTTACCACCACTGATTTCGATTGATATTGACCCATTTCAAACTGCTATTAACAACAATAGCATTCCCAAGTTTGTATCTGAAACTGTCAACGAAAATGTCAAAAAGAATCCAACCAAATTATCATCGATTCACTATTATCCACTCCCACCTCAAACTCCAGTAAGCATATCACTCATACTTCAAGACAGTTTCAAGGGCCACTGACTCATTCTCATTCTTAGACTCAGGCTCCTATTCTAAGCTGGGATACCTATCGACGTACATCCACTCAATCTATCCCAACCTATCAATCGCCTTATCCCTCAGAATCTTCTACTCACACTTGGGATGTCTTACTCCAATCTCAATCAAGTCACGATCCTTTGCTCCCATATCAACCAGCTTGGCCTCTATCGCGTGTCTCCGATCTCTATGCGCGACTCTGCCTTGGTTTACATCTTGGACACACTCCCTTACCCCGGATACTCGGACTGACAAACGAAGCTAGCCAGGCTACCTTTGATCTCGCACTTAAGCTTGGTCTCAGTCTGAGTAAACTTGATTCTACGGATCCATACACGCAAGGACTACTGGCAAGTGGTCTTGACCAACTAGGTGCAATGTTACGGGTCGAAATCAATTTAGCTCTCGCGATTCCATCCCACCAACTCATTCTCACCCGTCAAACTGTCCTAGGCCCCATTCTCGACCTACTATCTAAATTGACCGACTTGATCATCAATAGTGCACCTTCAGCTCCCATAGATCAACTCTCGCATCTATATCAGTTTGCCGATCATTTACTCCAGACCGCTAGTTCGCCAATCCTTCAAGCGGTCTCAAGTTGGTTGCTTGATCGAATCTCAACCCCTGTACTCATCGGTTGGGAGACTTGGTTAGGGATGATACGTACCAATGATGGTCCGGCACAAGATTTTGGTTGGTTGCCGAGCAAAACTGGAAAGTACGACGTCCAATTTGATTGGCCGAATGAATTCGATGAACTCCATGAAAAATTATGGCGAGAATGTGGGATTGAGCGTGTGAAGGCACCGACTCCGGTGGAGGACTTAGCAGCAAACAACTTGTCACCGAATCCTATTCGGTATATTGTTTTGAGTTTGTTTTCTCGTCTGCTTTTAAAATTTTCAGTTGCCTTTCAAGGTTCAAGTCAGACACAATACCCTATTACGCCGCGCTAATTCAGTTTCCTGTACTTTACAACTGCAGCTCAAGCTTGATCGGATACCGGCCTTCATGCCGATCGAAGTCGCAGAAAAATTGTTTGAAGCTGGGGTCGCATTACGCATCCTAAGAACGTCAAGTGGTAGTATGCTTGAAAAATTGGAACCGAGGCCGGTTTGTAGATTACTGCCCATTGAGGCTCATGAACGAGCTAGATGGGTGTGGAGTGCAACGGAGTTAGAGTGGTAAGATACCAGTGATGGTTTGCATAGGTCGACTTCTTCACTCATGATTGACCCTCTGCATTTATCTTCTAAACACCAGTGCCCGGATTGCATTAGCGCAGCAAGTACGAGATATACATATCCGAACGTCTGCCTGGAGGAACGACGTCAATCTTTCTAGCCCAAAGGCAACTTTTTCAAGTGAAGTGAAGTGCGAGGTGGCAGTACACAAGCCAGACAACTCTCAAGAAGACCTCGATAGGTTCTTCGAAAACATCACGAGAGGTTTAAGACGTGATGGTCACTCACCCCACTCTGCTTCGTTGCTCACCGCCCTTGAAGATCGTCTACGAAATCTCAAAAGCCACCACACATTCCTACAAGCCATGTGTATTCCTTCGCTTTCAATACTCACTCACGAGACTGTTCATAATCCACTTCTTGCTCGCGCCTCTTCCATCAACCAATCCTTACTGTCGTTTTTTATCATCGATATGGAACTCTTGGACCATCTTCAAATTTTGGGCCGGTTTTTATTCTGCTTTGATGTAGACTTTAGCCAACGGTTATCAAAAGCTCTCTTTGATCAAACAGATCAGGATGGACTAGTAGATGGACCATCTGCGGTAGGTGTGAGTGTAAGATTGATGGAAAAGGCCCGCTGGCCGCCCGGTGGCTTTGATCTTTCATCTGCCCTTCGATCCGTTGTCTTGGATTCAATCCCGGAAGAATTGACAACATCGGCGTGGCATGAGCTTGATGATCGGCTATCATTCGCCACTGAAGTAACCGATCAAGATCACATACAACCAGCGGATTCGATTCATGCATTCGACTTCCTTTTCCTCGATTTTAAACCGCCCTCTGGCCTGATACCCTTGCTAACCCCTGAAATCATCGAGCATTATCGTGATGTCAACAGATATCTAATGAAGCTTGTTCGGTTGCAATCAATCATGCGTCGAAATCAGCATCTACTTCGTACTCGACTTCGTAGTCCGAAGACTCGGCAAAGTGAAAATCATCGTTTGCGTTTATTGACCTCAGCTTGTCAGCGACTTTTGGACGGACTGGTCTCATTCACGTGGGATATTGCAATTGGAGTAAATTGGCGTAAATTCATGGAAGAAGTGAATGAAACCCGAATTCAAATCTTGAAACACGAACAATGGCCTGTCAAGCAAGAAGAAGAAGAAGGAACAAATAAAGGATACAAGACGGTGGAAGAATTGAAAGAAATGCATAGATTGATGATTGAGGATATTCGAAATGCACTCTTTCTGAGAGATCGACAAGTTTCATTTATGAAGATCTTTGAGAATTCGATATTTCAACCTATCATTGGACTTGGAAAGATATTGAATGGATTTGAGGAAGAGGAAGCGGAGGTGGTGATTGACAAGCTGAGTAGAAGGCAGATTGGAGGTCTCAGGAAGCTGATCAATGCTTTGGAGGCTTTGAGTGATCGGGCTGCTGATAGAGAAGTGAGGATGAGAAAGGAAGGCAAAGAGGGGTTCTTGAACGAATTAGTCTCTCGGCTGGATTGGAATAGGTTTTATGCTGATCATTCTGGTTGAGGGTTTTCTGTGTTTTTGTAAGTTTGTATGAGTTCTCTGTGTTGAAACAATCAGTTGAATGAGCAAAGTGAGTTACTTGACTTGACTTGATGTTGGTCGAATTCGTGAGAGATACGAACCTAGTACGGTGAGATTGCAGTCGCCTATCTTCATACCGATCATCTCACTCATCGCTATCGGGTTTGGCTCTTGGGGCTCTTGGGAGGCTTTTATGATGCCTTGCTCGATAAAAATGCTGTTCCCCGACAGCCTTGATTCCATGCACACAGTCTGCCAGGTAGCTCATATCATCTTTGACTTATCCAATTATACCAGCTTGGTGACCAAAACACTGGTCAGTGTAGTGATGCCGAAAGTCCCAATGAGATCCCGATTTGAAAGACCAAGGTCATCAGGTGATAAGTTCTTGGTAACTACTTCTCACTAGATCCATGACTCCTCGGGATAAACCGGCAGGCAGTCTGATGTGCATCAACATTCAACATGGCTTCCATCTTGTCACACTTCCCTCTGCCCAATCGAATTGTTTGAACTATTGAACCAACAGCACTTGAAGATTGACTGCAGTGGCAAAGTGAGTTTGGTCTGTTTTGTTCTGCACGTTTTTCATCACCTTGATGGCTGTATATATCTGGTAGGAGCATGATGAGGTTGCGGTCTATCAATAAAGCTGAGTCACAACAACGGTCCGAAGATTGCGCTCAGCGCCATTGGTCCAGAATTGATAGCCTCAGGCCACTCGTGCTACTTTCTTGCGTTGACCAGCATATTATCGATTGATACCTTATATAGTCCACTCTTCAAATTCCTCCTCCACCTTGATTCACAAGCTAACCTGCGTTGCCTCTCAGCATCAAAGACTCTGAACCTTGTTACTCGACCTACCTATTCGCTGCTCAGCAATCCACTTTGCTCAACTCCCGTTCACTTTTACTAATAATATCAGCCCTTCAACTTTTGCCTTTACCTTGATCCACAAAATTACCTGCCTTGCTCCTTAGCATCACAAATTGCGATTTTTCTGTCAATTGCCTGTTCAGCATCACGTTTCGCTCGACTTCCGTTCACTTTCACTGTCACTTAATTCCTTTACCTGCAAATCAATTTCAATAACACACCCAATCTAATCGACAAAATGCGTTTCGCGTATGTTGCTGTCGGCGCTGCTGGCATTTTAACTTGTAAGCATATTCCTATTTGATTCTTCTATTCCAGACAGGATCACCAACGCTGGCCTTTGTGTAGCAACCATGACGGAGGGCCGAGTAGTTCCCGCCTCGCAAACCATGTCGAGGTTAGCAATTTTTCCTTACTTTGCCTTTGCAAACAATCACTAAGAGCTTCGTGGTACTTTTAGATCGACCTCTTTTCTATCGAGGTCTATTAACCCCTATACCAGCCAGCAAACCCTTGCAAGCGCTCCCAATACCGCCGACGTTGATTCGTCAGCATCACCTGCCAGCGGCAGATCAGCCCAACCTACCATTGCCCCAGAGGCATCGGACAACTTGCAAAATTCTGCGGACTCTGCCGAAACGACGGTGCACACCTCTGACCGTCAGAACGTCGGCGGATCCCAGCAAACTGGCTCACAGCCAATCATGGACGCCCAGTACCTGGCAGGCCAACAAGTGGGATACCAAGCAGCTTTACGAGCTGCAGCGTCAGGAATACCTCCTTCTGAGCAGCAAGTATCGGCTTTGTTCGATCAAGACGCAAATCACAATGCCGGAGTACTGTCCGGCTTTGAGGAAGGTTTTCAGCAACACCCCCGCGCAGGCACCACCCAAGCACTTGGTCAACCAAACCGTGTCAACTCTATTCAGGGTGCGCAAACTCAGCCTGGCTCATCTTCATCACTCAATGTCTCGGGGAGTGAGAATTTGGAGGGAGGTCAATTACCTGGCGCCCAACCACAGCAAGACGTACAATTCTTGGCAGGACGACGTGCTGGCTATGATGCGGGCGTGAAAGGTGGATCATCTCGCAATAGTCGGATCACTACTGCTCAACAAGCCCCCGCGCTGCTCGGCCAAAATGCGAACTTCAATGCTGGTGCAGAAGAAGGTTTTGAAATCGGTTTTCAGCAACACTTACAACCGGATGCCAGAAACATAGTCGGCCGCCAGAACGGCATCGCGGCTGGTCAAAGTGCCCAAACTCAAGGGGCTAGCACACTGTCATCATCACAAGCTACTCAAGACGCAGACTTTGTGGCCGGTCAACGTGCTGGATTCCAAGCGGGCCTCCAATCTGGAGTCAGTGGAATCGGTGGCCAAGTACCGCCCGGCTTGTTTGGTCAAAACGCTCACTTCAACGCCGGTGCCCAACAGGGTCTCCAAGCCGCCGAGCAGCAAAGGATGAACGGCGGTGTAAACCAGGCAGGGGGTCTGCAAAGCGGAGCGAATTTTGGCCAGAATGCGCAATCTCAAGCTGGATTATCTTCAGCACTCAACACTTCAGGTCGTCAAAATCTAGGTGGCTCTCAGCAAGCCGGTTCTCAAGTAGATGCAGAGTTTCTAGCTGGTCAACAAGCCGGATTTCGAGCAGGCGCGAGCCAGGGAGCTAATGGAATGAGCTCTTCCGGACAAGAGATCTCTTCCCTGTTTGGCCAAAACGCACAGTACAATGCCGGTGTGCAACAAGGCTTCGCGGCAGGATTCCAACAGCGTGCACACGCGAACGCCCACCAATCAGTCGGTCCTCAAAACGACATCAACGCGTCTCAAACTCAAGTCAGTCAAGCTTCGGGCCGTCAAAGCATCGGGCCGTCCCAAGAATCCAGTCCTCAAGTGGATCAAGACGCTGAATTTGTAGCAGGTCTACATGTAGGCGTTCAAGCCGGCGCAGAAGCCCGCTCAAGTGGAGCTGGTAACACCCCACAAGAAGTGTCCACATTCTTTGGAGGAAATGAACATTTCAATGCTGGTGTTGAGCAAGGTTTTGAACAAGGCTATGAACAGACTGCCCCTGCTAGGAATTGAATTTGAATGCTTTTTATGTACGGCCCTTATGACTCTCGCAATAAGTAAACCAAAATGAAATAATCAACTTTCTCTGCCATTTTTGTTCTACATGCCCAATTGCTTAATTTTGCCTTTCAACACCAGGTCAACACTCATCGTACCTTCTTTATACCCCAGCCAAAACTCGTGTTGCGTGGCGTCATAGCCTTTGCAAGTGGCTTTCATACCTTCACATCCCTTTGAGACAATATCTATTCTCAAAAAAATTGCTCACTTGAAGCGCAGATGATCTGATAACACCTGATGACTGAATAGAGCTTTCATCTTCACTTACCTACCCTATCTTTCCACGCAAGGTGATGAAGCTTGGGACTGCGGGATGTCACCCACTCGTCATATCTCGACACCTGTTTTTCAATCATTGATTTCTAGGTACCCAGCTAATCATCATGGTCAATGTAAATGTTGCATACAGTGATGAGCATGAAAAACGGACAGCTAATTTTTCAGGCACCTTGAAGCGAATCTAAAAATGTCAATCATTTGGAATCCCTTGTGTTTTGAAAGCCAGCTCAATTAAATGACTGGAGCCAAGAGCGACTTATTAATTTGAGCTCATACTGACCTTTCGACTATCATTCTTATCGACCAAATCTAAGCCAGAATCTAAACACCATCAACCGCTCTGCCACCCGTTGGTGATCTTAATTGGGGATGTCAGTGCAATGGGGATAGTTCGAAAACATCAGTCAGTCGTCTCATCTTGCAGAGAGAAGTCATTATGGACAGAGAAGTTGATGACCTGAGCAGGACAGATGATGAGGATCAAATGATTGAAAGCCTTCAACATTAAGAAATCAGAGTCAACTGATTTCGATTACAAGGGACCTGAATGAGGATGATTATGAGCATGAGATCATTAGCTTACGATCAGATATAAAGAACTCCGAATGATGAACTGAAGAATCCATCCTTAAAGATCACTTTCTAGCAAAAATCAATCTATCACTCGGGATGGTCAGCATACAAACTTATCCTCTTAACCATTCCTGATATCCACAACTTAAAATCCTCAACCTCATCCAATCAAGTCTTTATCTTTGAATCCTCTTTACCCTTTTTCTTTTGCATTCCATCACACTTCGCTTCCATTAGCCCACATCCATTATCTCACAAAGTCTCGTTTCTTTACTTTGTCTCTTCGTCCTGGAAGAGATTCAAAACAAATCAAAATTCAAAGTGCAAGATAGTAGTATACTAACTATCTATCCCGTTCTATCATCTTGTTAATCAAACCTCTGCTTTTACTACATTTCATTGTTGCTTCTTTACCATCTTACTGCTCAGTTTGTCTTTGCTCGGTTTCCATCCTCAACTCCTTGTTTGATTCTCTAGGCGTCTTTTGTCCTCTCTGTGTTCTTCCCCATCTGAATTTCAACTTCTTTTCCTTTTCTCGTGACACGTTTGCCTTGCGCTATATATACTCTTCATGCCTACTCCGACTCTTCCTTCCTCCAACTCATCACCTAAACCTTTACAACAACCTTTGATCGCTTCTGCTCCGAGAAAGATGTCAGTAGCCGATCCCATNGGGGATTGAACATGAATCCAGGGTTGTTCTCTAAACCTCCCCATCTCGACAGTGCAACCAATCGTCCATCCAGTCTGAACATCCAGTCAAGTCTCGCCAATTCACAACCCTCTCATCCCGTCGGTGTCATTGGGAGCTCTCGACCCGGCTCTCGCGTTGACCAGACTCATTTGAGCTCCGCTGTTACCTCTCAGGTCCCTAAACAATCTACCCTTCACGTTCCTGCGACCGGGTTAGCAAAGGACCGGGAAAATGCTGATCATCCTGTCGAACAACTCTTTAACTCGTCTAATGCATCTGCTGGATATACCCTCAGCTCGAGCATGTGGGCAACACCTACCTCTTGTATCCCTCCAACTCGACTTCACAATTTCAACAAGAACACAATCGCGCACAGGCCGAACCTCGCTCCACTTACCGTAAGTGAGGCGGACCGGGATGAAGGAGGAATTTCTCAAACTTCACCGCTCGATCAATCAGCTTCTTGTGATCCATCGCGTCAAAGCAACATTCCGTCTGACTTATCGAAGCATGACTCCACTGCATCTTTTGATTCCCCGGAACTGAGTTTCAGCCAAACTCCATCTGCTTCTTCAACAACTCGCTCTCTGGTCGCTACAGATAGCGCTACCCGAACTCCTCTGACTACCTATTTCAATCCCGATTGCGAGAATGATGATCACTATGGCTTAGGTCTCAAAACCCCCTACTATCCCAACTCTCCGGCCCAAGGATTTGGGAAAGAGAACAACCATCAAACATGGCCTTTACCTTTGTCTTTTGGAGAAGTAAGTAGTACATAGTTTTCCTTTTTGATTCCCTTTGGTACAAGTCAAGTCAACTCACAAGTTTTGTTTTCCAACTTTGACAGGAAGCGTTTTATTCCAAGTCAAACGTCACCAAGTCACAAAATTCTGCGACTGGTAATTTTGCTCCGCCGCGACGTGAGGCCTCTCCTGGTTTGTGGAAATTGGCATCACCATCCCATCACCCTTCAGCGACTGGATCATCTCCCCCAAATCCCGGCTTGCAGAGCTCTCTAGGCTCACCCTTTCTAGCACCGCAATATATCACCGACTTCATGAATGCGATGTTCTCTAGAGTTGAACAGTTGGAACGAGCACTAGCTGCACAGGACTTGGCGATCACCCACTTGAAAGCCAACCTCAATTTGCCCGGTGGCCCAGCTGTACCTCTCAAGAATCCGCTACCGAACAATGTCGTCAACAACGCTTTTCCTATCATGCAGAATGGTCGGAGCGTGAATCAAGGGGGGCAGCAGCCTCCGCTGAACATCAATGCTGGCCAGAACGGATCGGTTCCTCCTATGGGTCCAACGCCCGTTCCTACGGGACATCCACTCCCGCCCCATCGGATGAACACGACCAATGGCAACACTCCTCCGGGCAACTTCTCGGAATACATGAGCAACCTCAACGGTAACTTTTCTTATGCCAAACCGCCCGGGTTCGGACCGAGACAATTGGGACCGTTGGATTTTGCCATGGTACATCTTCATTGCTTCCTTTACGTTTCATTCACGCGTGTGTCAATATTCATTCGGTTTTATCATTCTCAGGGTCGAACCAACTCATTCGCGGGCACTGGTCTTGTCCTGAACCAACCCAATCCAACTTCCATTCCGGTGCCCACTAGCGCTTTACCTGGTGGTCTAGGAGGAGTGAATTACAGGGCATTGCTGGCTGGGGATACGGATTGCGACTATGAGGTATGCAACACGCTTGGGGATTTACCTCGTTATGTCTAAGATCCGCTCCAGAAGACTGACTCATCTTGCCATTTAATATCAATTTGCTCTAGTATTTCATCCGCAGGATCACTGAACACAATGACCAACAATCGAGTATATTCTTGCAACAGAAGCTCAAGCAATCTGCTGTGGCATCTTCGACTGGCTTAGATGCTGGTCATGCTCCAAATCTTTCGTCTGATTCCAACGCCCCTCGGGAAGAAATCACTCGCTTGGTGATTGAATACAGCTTGGAGCTGATGTCCAACAGGTTTGGTGAGTTTTCAATCTTGATTATATGCGGCCTGTCGCACCCAAACTGATTTGCAACTCTATCTCAAGGAAACTTTTTGGTTTCTCGAGCCATTGAACATGCCACCCCGGAAGAGCGTATGCAGATGGCAGAGAGCATCAGGGGTCACATCATTCCTCTGGCTTCCGACACGTTTGCCACACATTGTTTACAAAAGATGATTGACGTCGACGAGGAGGACAACAATCAGGTCAGGTGGCTGATTTCACAGGAGTTGCTGAAGAAGAAAGAAACCGTGACACATAAGAGTGCCGGTCATGTGTGGGCTCGATTACTCAGTGTGGGTGGATCATCGAGCGCGATGCATCTACATGTGTCGGGGCTAAATGTTAAAAAGCCGAATGGTCTCAATCAATACGGATCTGGTGTTGGAAGTCCCGGGGAGCTCGAAAGGAATCTCAACGAATTACTGAAAGGTCAATGGGGTGCGTGATGATAGCTTTTCTTTATATCTTCGAGGCCACATCAGCTGATTGCGTCTTTCGGCCTGTAGCAAAGACGGCCAAAGATGAGGTGGGATCTCTGATTGTACAAAGCGTTCTTGAAAACTGGAGCGAGGCCGAAAAGACGGATGTCATTGAGGAGTTGCTTGCGGAAATCTATAGTTGCGCAGTCCAACAATGGGGTGTAAGCCATAGAGACCCCTGATCCACCAACACAATTTTTGATTTGAGAGCTCATTGTTCCATTTGTCGATAGAACTTCGTGATCTTGCATCTAATTGAACATTCATCGGGTGAAACTCAGAAGAGGTTGTTTGATCGATTGACCGAGACTCAATTGGCTTGTGAATTATCGATCGATAACTTTGGAGCCAAGGCGATTGAAAAGGTGATGAAGGTTTCTGGTATGGATAGTCCCATTGTTGAGAGCTATGTTCGCGGGATATGTGAATATGGCCATGGTCGCCCGGCGTGAGTTTCTTTAGGCGTTCATCTTCTGTGTGTACAAAGGTTGACAAACCTTTCTCCTTTCAGACTCATTGAGATTGCTTGTCATCAAGCGGGCGCGCAGGTCCTAACGCTTCTCTTCACTTCTGCCCCGAATCCGATTCGTGAACTAATGATTCAGACTGTGGTACGTTCTCGTTCTATCGCATCTGTGACGTTCACGTACAGAATATTCATGTTGGGGTTTCAACTTTTTTAAACTTTGTTGGATCAGAGGCGAAACGGTGTGACGATGAAGTCGTCAAAAGCGGGAAGTAAAATTGTAAGTCACTTTGATCCTCCCATCAAGACTGTAGGGCAAAGCGTTGACTCTTGTTTCACATCAGTGGTTCTTAGTCGAGAGAACTCGAGCGTGGGTAGGTCACTGAAAGCGACCTGTGAGAGGGTATTACTCCATCCACCGCCTCCCAATTTGCTTCTCCGATTTCTTTTTTATTTTATTACTTCTACATAAAGATGTCTTCATGGGGGCATATATGCACGAAAACAAGGTGAGGAAGCATTGTAATGGGTTTCAACCCGCTGTCTTGAAGTAATGTTCTCGTCCTGTGAGGTTGGACTTTGTAATTGTAATATGTATTCAAGTTGCATCCATGAACCTATATTTTGGTTATCTATGTATAGTATTTTTGGTTGTCTTTTATGTTTTACTATTCTCTTTTGAAAATGGAAAATTGGTAATTATGATGACGTGTAAATAAAACCTCTTATGAAAATCAAGAGGATTTCGTTTGTTTCATGATGACTTTTGTAAAATTGGCAACGTGACTTGTTTTGTAAGAATAGTCTGTTCAGCAGTCCTCAGACTTTTTTGAGAGAACAAATGTGGCGGATGAAGAATCGAAGGTCAGTCATTCTAGCTCAACTTGAATAGACTGAAGTTTGACAAATGACTCCAATATGTGGATTGTAAACTCAAGACTATGAGTGAGGGCGTGAGATCAAAGATGGGTGGTTTTCAGCTTGGAAATCTCCTTTCCCTCGATGTTCTTAGTGACATTTCTAAGCCATACTTCATTGGTCTCTGATATCAACTCTTGGCAAGTGTACTCATGTGGTACTTATTTGAAAGAATCTTTCATTGTTTCAAGCAGGACTGATATAACAACACAAAACGGAAATAAAACATGGCAACTTTATTTTGAATTTATGAAACAAACAGTACAAAAAACACGACCAAAAGATAACATATGTCGCAGTGAGAGAGATATAATTGAAAGATACAATCCAAAACAACAAATGAATTGAGTTGGGCAAAAAAAAGAAGATAGTAAGATAACAAATCGATCAAAACTTCAGGATCAGAAAAAATCCTCAATTGTTAACTAAATCGATCAAAGTTTCTTGACAAGTAGATTGCATGAAATCAATACAAATCTCTAAAGCTTTGAATTGATTTTGATCTTTTTGATGAGGATTTGAAAGGACTTTAGTTTTGAGGTGTTTAGGAAAGTGTTTTGAATGAGTAAGTTCGATGAATTCATCATAGGCCAAGATTGAAGAAGCGATTGAAGATTCTTGAATGATGGCACGAGTCATCGAAGGGGAGATCGAATGGATTGGTAAGAGGGATAAGTGATGGGTGATGGTGTGTTTCCAAGATGAGATGAAGATCTTGTACACTGGATGAAGAGAGGAGAAGAAGAATGAATGGATTGTAAGTCATCGATGATCGAGATCATCCCAAAGAGAATTTGAGAAAGGGTAGAGATGTGAAACTCAACTATGATGAAGTGATAAGGAAAGTTGTCTGAATGGGCTATCAGTGAGATCTTGATCAAGATTGAAGAATGTATCTTCGGTTTCAGGATCGATGTAAAGGATAGATTTGACCAATTGAGGATGATTAGATACAAACACCTTGGCTTCCAATCTAAAGAAAGAATATGTATGTGTAATTCAAGAAAAAAAAGCAAAGCGATCAGATCAAAGGTATCAAGAAGAGTGTCAAGAAGAATTTAAACTTACGCTCCATAACCATGACCGACTACAATAAAACCCGAATGACCGATGCCTTGCCAATTCTTTTGAATTTGATCAATTTCACCCGTTTGATTCAACACTTTCTCCATCACATTCACACTATCAGAGATCTTATTGATGGGTAAATTAAACGAATGATCATAGCCAGGTCTATCAAACTGACAAAACCGAATTCCAATCAAGTAATCATCATCATGAAATGATTTGATTGAAGAGATCCAATTTGAAGATTCTTTAGCCGTATAAGATGATGGTGAGAAGAGCAAAATGGTTTTGGTGTAGATAGGTAAATTTGAATGAGATGTTGTAGTTTGGTCTGAAGGGTTGGGTTGGTTTAACCATTCACATTTCATTTGTAGATCGGTTTCAATCACTTCTTCTTCATAATGATGATGATGACGATCGGCAGGTGAAAGTGAAATTTGAACGGTGTGTAGTTGATTGAAAGGTAATGGATTCAAATCGGATACTTTTGATAGTAAGCTTATAGTTAAGATCAAAGTGTTTAGGATAATAAAGATTGAACAACCGATGAACCGAAGCTTCTTGAAAGTTTTCGTCCACTGATTTTGATCTCTTGATAGATAAACCCTCAAGGGTCTGATGAAGGAGAATGATGATCGATTGAAGGTGTGTATGATGATTGGGATTCGTGCTTGGGTTGAATAAGTTGATGAATGAATAAACTTGGCTAAATCTAAAGAACCCAATAAGATGGTAGCGAAGAAGAGAGTTAAACCTGATTCTTTCTTGCGAAGTTCAGGATTGAGAAGGATGATGAAGAGTTGAATAAGAATGTTAAGTTGAGTGATATGAATGGTATGATGAACGATCAAACTGAATGATTTGCTAGAATGATTCAAGTTAACTAAAACCAAATGAATGATTAAGAATGAGATGATGGAATATTGGATTGGTAATTCGAATGAAGAGAAATGAGAAAAGAGATATGAATTGAGATTAAAGATTTTAGATTGACGTGTGATTGATAAACTGATGATGATGATGAATAAAGTGGATAATATTAAACTCAAGAATCCAAGTAATCTGATGAATTGAAATCGTGAATGATATGCCCCAGTCTCATGACTCAAATCAATTGCTTGTTCTTGTTGTTGTTGTTGTTGAGAATGATGATGATTAGTTTGATGATTTGAATTTGAAGTGTATGCTAGTAATCTAGTTTGTTCATTAATAGATCTGTTGATAGCTTCATCGTAGTTTGGTGGTGGTGTTGATAATGATGATGGGTGGGTTGAGTTCATCTTTTTATCGTTTCCTTTCATAATACTCGAAGTTGGCATGAAATGTTAACACAGTGGAATCTGTGAAACGGCGAATGACACCTGGCGACAAAGTTACGAGCGTGAGCCACTCTCAAAGGAGGTGCAACAAAATAGGCATACGACAGGCTCCCCCAATGAACCCAGTCGTGCCGCTCCATGTTCCAAGATTACTTTGTTTCCTCCTGACTCCAAAAATCCTGTTTTCTCGAATCTTATTCAATTTTCATCCAAAATTTGTGTCCGAGAAAATCCATAAAAAATCATTATCGTAAATTGTCATCAAGTTATACAGTTTCTCTTATTACTTTCAATTCTCAGTATCGCAGTATAATCAGTAATAGTCGTCTTTAGCGTTATATTTTTTATTTCTGTTTTTTCTTTTTTCTTTCGAAAAATTCGCCGACCTTAAAAAATGCAAAATGCCCAACCGTTATCTACCGAAGAAATTAATACCGCCAATAACGCGACGGCTCGTTATGAAAAGCTTGAAAAGATTCTGTTCGACTATGACAAGTCGGGTGGTAGTAGGTTCATATCCATGCGTGTCCTACGAGGATTGTTTGCAGAGGTCTTTCCACCGACCGATGAGAGAATCCGTTTATGGATCTATAACTTCTCGGTGTTTGGCAGAGCCGCGGTGGAACTCGACATCAGAGCGGGACGACCAATCCACAAAATGGTGGGGTCAAATCATGTCTGGCCTACCACAGCTAAAGCCCTTATGGAGGAAGAACCGGCAATCGTTAGTTCATCAAGCCCTATTGGGCATCCAGTCGAGGGAGCTTTCTGTTTTTCGGTCTCAAACGAAAAGCTTCTCGAGATTGCGAAAGCAACCTCCGTCGCTAGACACGGAGGAGTCCCCGCCCCTTCCACTAGCCAACAGAAGGGAAAAGGAAGGAGTTCAAAAAGTCCTCGAAGATCTAAAAGCCCCCGTAGATCGACCCATCGCTCTAGTCAGGAATCTCGCCGCCGAGCTAGCCCAGAGCGTCGTCGGATGTCAAGAAGCCCACCTAGACGTAATTTTGCCGACACAAACCAATACGGCTCTTCTCCAGTTATCCCGGAGGTCTCGCACCGGAGAGAGAAAAGTCCGGCCAGATCTTCAAGAAGATCGCCAAGCCCTCGCCGCCATTCCCGCAGGGACTACAGTCCCCGGCCAGCTAGCAACGTTCGTCAAAGGTCCCCTCCGCATAGAGAAACAATGCAAACGTCTTCGAGCAGAAGAACTAGGTTCGAAGCTTCACCTCCTAGTCATACGAACCGATCTTTGTTGGACAGGATCGACTCTTCTAGCTACAACAGGAACATTGAAGAAGACTCATACTCTCGTAGCCAAGGAAAGAGACGCCAGATTTCACCTTCACCTGAACCAGAACCTGATAAGTTATTTATTGAAAAGGCTTTTAAGAAGTTCATCAGCTCGACCGGAAAACCAAAAAGGAAATTGGCGTTTCAAGCCGCGGATAGTGAAGACCAAGACAAGTTCACGGATCCAATCGCTAGAGAAATCAAAAGAATTAGGCTTGAATACAAAGAAGACATCAAAGAATCAGTCGAGTTGTTCGAAGCATGTTCAGCAAAGCCAGATCAATGGCCCACGTCTCAATCTAGGGACCTCCTCGAATATAAATACGTCGACCTTGAGAAGGTATACGTCGAGGTCTACGGCAAGCCAGGAGCCATCAAAACCATCAAAATTAATGAGTCCAAAGATCTGGAGTTCGATGAAAAAATCAAAGGAGTCCCAATTATCGACAAATCTCAATGGCTACATCTTATGTCTATTCTCAACAAGACTTACCAGGCGGCTTTTCCCCCAGCTAAGGAAAGGATCAAAGATTACTTTGAGTATATGTTGGAGCTGGCTAGCGATCCGACAAAAGGCATCCACTGGATGGACGTTCGAGATTTTGACTCGGCCATGCGCCTTCAATTCTCTCGCCAGGCCTGGATCGCCTTCGGCGATTATATGCACCCAAAACTCAAGTACCTCGAGAACAAGCTCCTGTATAGCAAGATCAGTCGTATCGGTGAAGCATCAGGAATCATCTCATCAAAACCAGAAACCTCCCGCGCGTACCATTCTAAGAAATCTTCCTCGTCTTACTCAAAACGCAAATCAGGATACAGGGGAGACAGGCCCGCAAATTCCAGAATTGAATTCCCATACCCCGTCAAAAGGACGAATCGTTGGAAGCTGGCTGATCAGCCTTGCAATAACTGGAATGCTAACAAGTGCCCTAAATCAGACGCTGAGTGCGAGCGAAGACATCACATATGCAACAAAATGGGATGCGACGGAACTCATCGAGGAATCGAGGGGCATGCACAGGCCTAACGGACGGAAATTCCTCAGAGGACTAGAGATAGAAGAAGAAGCGGTGCACTATTCAGCATCGGTCAACTTCTCCGTGGATGCCGAACCATTACCTTCAGCCCCGCACATTTCTTCCGATCCTCTCGCCGAATACGCCATCAACAACAGTCCGGATATATTCAAAATCGTCTGTCCTGTCAACGCGTCACGTATAAGGCGTCTCACAGCCTCACACCCAAACCAGCCATTCGTAGACTCAATTATCAGAGGAGTCGAAGAGGGGTTTTGGCCGATGTCATCTCTGCCTTCAGCAGAGACAACAAAGCACGATAATCATGTTCACACCGAAGAGGGATTGGCAATATTAAGGAAAACTAGAGACAAGGAAGTGAAACTAGGCAGACTCTCGGAGGGCTTTCACTCACCATTTCGAGGAATGAAGACGGCGCCTCTCTGCTTGGCTACAAATAAAAACTCGAAGAAGACAAGAATGTGTACCAACATGAGCTACGGATCACCCTCTCCAAACGACCAAATTGATAAAAATCAAATTAAAATCAAATTAGACACCATAGCCTCGTTTATCCCGTCACTGATCCGCCTCAAATACCCCACATCGCTCCCTTCAATTCAGAATACTAAGTTCATCTGGACGAGGAAGAAGATGAGCCGTGCTAGAAAGACGACGATCTGGAAGTCAGATGTAGACTCAGCGTTCAGAATCTTGGGAATGCATCGTCAATGGCAGCTTCGACAGGCCATTTGCATTGACGATTTGAATTACATCGATAGATGTGTCAATTTCGGCTGCGCAAGCTCACCGAAGATCTGGTGCAGCTTTTTTTCTCTGATTCTTTGGATAGCTTTCTATGAGTTGGGAATAGAAGGCTTGAATTCTTACATGGACGATTCATGGGGGGCATGCTATTCGGAGGAAATGGTATCATTCAAAGCCCACACCATCCCTTTAAACCAGGCCAAGTTCTTGACGCTCTTTGACTACTTGGGTATCCCATGGGCGTGGGAAAAGCAGTTATGGGGGGAGAAGTTGGAAGTCATAGGTTTACTCATCGACAGCAACACCATGATAATCTCACTCACTGAAGAAAAGAAGATAGCGTTGATAAACCAGCTCAGAGCGTTCACCAACTCGGTTTCGCAACCTTTGGTCGAATGGCAGCGTCTCACGGGATGGGCTAACTGGTCCATTAATTCATTTCCCCTAGGTAGATGGGCGATACAATCTTCGTGGGACAAAATTGCTGGAAAGACGCTTCGGCACGCCCACGTTCCTCACAACAAGGCAACAAAAGAAGACCTCAACTGGCTTGCCGACTCACTTTCCGAATGGAATGGCAGGCTCATCATGAAATCATTCTACTGGGACCTCCAAGAAGCGGAGAGGGTATTCTTCTGCGACGCTTGCCCGACGGGAGCGGGTATATGGAACCCGGCAACAAATGAGACCTGGGACCTCACCTTACCGCCACCTTCCAGGGACAACTACTGGGCCGAACTACTGGCAGTAGTCATGGCGATCGAACTAGCATCAACGACCGAAGCAAAGAAGATCCTGATCTTCACCGACAACGAATCAGTCTGCTATCTGTTCGGATCTCACTCTCCAACGGCTGTCACAAGGATTCTGTTCAGGCACGCGGTGTCTCTAATGCTAACGAAGTCCCTCAACGTCGTAGTAAGGCACGTGGCAGGAGAAAGGAACGTCATCGCCGATGCTCTCTCCCGACAAAAGATAATTTCAACCGAAGAAGCCCCGCCTTCTAGGATTCACAGAACCCTCCCATCCATCCCAAAAAGTCTAGACGGCGGTATCTGTCGATCGAAATAGACACATCTTCCATCTCACCTAAAAAGCCATTATTCATTTTTCAACTTCGTCGATCTCAGTTCACACATTTTATTCAAAGAGAAAAACAAAAATCAAAAAATTCGTTTCACCCCTTTTTTCTTTTTTTTTCTTTTTTTTTTTTTTTCTTTTTCTTCATTTCTCCGCCACTATGCCTCAAAAAGAATTCACCACGCAAGAATATTCGTTCGAAGAGAGAGAAGCAATGAATGCAACCGACAGGAGTCACTGCCTCGAACCATCCTCAGTCGCGAAATACTCTTGCGGCGTTAGAAGATTCCTAGCGTTTTGCAAATCCCAAAAGATAGAAACAGCAATCCCGACAGAACTGAACTTGGCGCACTTCATATCAGTAGTCGGAAGGGAAGTGAGACCAGGAACCATCAAGACTTACCTTACCGGCATTGTCCGACACTTCAAAGACAAATTTCCGGAAGTGATCGCAATTCGTGGTGGAAACAAGATCAAAGAGTCCATCACAGGTTGCGAAAAACAGTTTTCCGAACCATCAAAACAAGCACCTCCGTTCACTCTCCTAGACCTAGAGATAGCCTCAAACCGCTTCAATTCCACCTTCGACGACCTACTTTTTAACCTCATCTTAGCGCTAGGCTTCGCAGCGCTTCACAGACTGGGCGAACTGGTCATTCCAGACATCTTAAATTTCAGGAACTCCAGAAAGTCCATACGGAGATCTTCAGTCCAGGTTTCTCTCAAGGGCGAGGCCGCAACATACAACCTCCCGTACCACAAAGCCGACCGAATGTACAAAGGCACCCCGGTAGCAATCGTCCAAAGAGAGAACAGCCACCTGTGCCCCGTCAGAACCTTAGTCCGGTACATCAATCTCCGAGACGAAAAATTCCCAGGACAACTCCTCCTCCTCGTAAGAGAAGACGGCACATTGCCAACGAGATCTTGGTTCATGGATCGCTTAGAATCAATCTTCGGCTCCGACAGAACGGGTCATTCCCTTCGCGCCGGAGGCGCGACAGCCCTGGCTCAAGCGGGNAAGCCATAGGCCGATGGTCAGGGGATTCGTACGCTCTATACGTCAGACACCACCCAATCCTCAACATGCGAAAAGCTGTGGAGCATACGCCGCAGATCGGACTTACTTTGGGGGAGCAAGTCCAGTTTCCTGGCAAAGCTCCCGTGAGTACTCGTCTGCCAAACCCATCCCCAGGGATTCATGCGTCCGCTTTGTTCACTCTAACCTGGGTCTCCTTCTACAGTCGATGTATGAAAGTCACAGGTCTCGGTTTCAAAGACACGCAGCAGATAATTCTGCGTTAGGCCCTCGTGAGTGATTCGTCCAACAGGACTTCATCTCTCGACACTAACACACCCCTTCCGTTACAGAAGGCGAGGGACACTCCGCCACGAGGCGAGTGAGTCAGAAAAACACACAGACCAGAGGTCGAGAAGGTCAGCTCCCAGTCGTCAGCGACGGAAGCTCCCTTGCTGACATCGTTCAATCGCACAGATTCAACGTCAGATAGGCTATACGAGGCCGAGGACTCGATTCTCGTTGAGAATCCTCCTAACCAGTACGCTGCATTCCAGTGGAATCAAGCTACAGGTTCCCTACCACTAACACGCTCTACCTACGCAGATAGGATAGCTCGCGTAGAGGGGAAAGAGTCGCACAACACAACGCTCCGCCGCACATCAAGAACTCTTTACTATACCATCAACGACTCTCAAAAAATACGAGGGCGGTTGTGCTCTCTACCTTCTTTCTGCCCCGGGCCAAAAGATTATCTGCAAATTCAGGCCCC
>KZ145397.1:5242-15864 GCA_002157085.1 Melampsora occidentalis | reverse complement strand
AAAAAAAATTGGCTGTGTCGGGTCCGGATCTTTGCGAGAAGCACGGGAAAGTACCAAAAAAAAACAGGGCGTCGGTTTTAAAAAACCGGTCGCCAAATTGTGCTGTCCTGTTTATTTATCTTTTTGAAGTGTTGAACTTCATGTTATGGAATATATTCTTGTTTCATTTGGCAATGATTAATGATTATAACCATGACTTTGAGCTTTCAAGTATACCATCATTTCCATTCTAGTGAGCATTGAGGTTTGGTTCATAGTTGGATCAGTGTTTACAAATCTTTAGTCAATGTTCTACTGAGAGTTAGCATTTTCTCACACTGACAGAGCATGTTCAATGACCAACAGTCTGCAAATTCCATGCATTCCATTTTCCTAAGCACAGTGATGAGGATTTCCAGCGTGTGGTTATATATGACATAGCCTTGACTTGTGCATGATTTGTTCTCTCTCTTGTTGACAACTCATGCCATTGGCCATTGGAAAAACTCCAGGAAGGAAATCAATGAATCACAACCTTTCCAATGTACCACCCATCAGCCTTGATCCACCCTCCTTTCTCTGCAGAAACATACAACTTGAGCTGTGCAGCATGGATCATGGCTGGTGTGATGGTTCACTCAATCCATGTGAGTGGACAGCACAGTCTTGTCTCACTTGGTCTTCTTCAACATCAACTTAGGTCGGGCAAAAATCAAGAAATTCTAGTAAATATCCTGCAATTCTGCCATAGGACTCTCTCACATTTGATTGGTTTCTCTCAATACATGATTCTAAATTGACATGCTATCACTAACCCCACTCTCACATTCATACTCTACATGAGCAAAACTTATCATGTGGTTGCGAATTTTACTCACTGGTACATGGAGGTTCAAACAAGGTCCTCATCATGTTTTGAGAGTCTTTAAACCCAGAATATATACAACAGATAGAAAAGCTAGTGTAGGGAGTTGTTTATCAAATGCACAAGAATCATCAAACTTAACTAAGTCCGATTTCATGCCTGGGTTTTTACATCCGAGCAATGTGACATCAAACCCAAGCATGAAATTGGACTTAGTTAAGTTTGGAGAATCATTTTTTTTAAATATAATGGCGCAATGTCTATTTTGGGAGTATAATGATAAGTCTCATAGGACAAAGTTTGGACGCTCAGGGATCCCACGGGCTCAAGATGATACACGGTCAAGAAAGCTACAAGATTTTTTTATCTGCAGGATATACTAAGATCAAAGCATGTCAGTTCAAAAAGAAGTCTGTACTCTTAAGTTGGCTTAGAGAGTTGAGTCGTTGATTTGGGTCCTTTTTCAGAAATAAACAAATCACTTTGCAGCAGTCATGAGAAACGTCAGCTCAATAAAACAAAACTCCTGAAGTCAAGATATTGTGCTCTGAACTGTCTTGACCGTAACCTAGCAAAACAAACAGAAAAAGTGAGATCAGTTGAATAAGATAACAGATCAAGAAGATGAAGAAGTGATGAGGAGTGAAATATTTGAGACATACCTTCTTGAAAAATTTGTTGACCAGTGACTAATTTGTATAGAAGCACTCCAAGGGACCACCAATCAACATTCTTCAAGTAAGATTGTTTCAAAATGGTTTCTGGAGCTCTGCTATAAAGAGTACCAACATCACCTCAAGTAGATCCAGAAGAACCAACCATTGTAGCTAAACCAAAGTCAGTTAGTTCAATTTGATCATTGTTCATCAATAAAACATTGTAAGTTTTGACATCTCAATGGATTACTTGATTTTTGTGTAAATATTCAAGAGCTTCAGCAACCTGAAAAACATAGTTTTTTGCTTTACCTTCAGATAAGTTACCTCTGAATAATGTATGGCCTAGATCACCTTTGGGAGCAAGTTCTAGAACCAGGTGAATGTCTTTGTCAGTTAGATAAAATTCAAAGAGCTGGATGATGTTTGGATTATTGACTGTGTCAAGCAAATCAATCTCATTCATGATCATTGAGATATTACTTGTTCCATTGGTGAACCTCTCCAACTTTTTAATTGCCCAACAAGATCAATCTGAAAGAATTCAAAGTTGAACTGTGACAAAAACATTTTTAAAAGGTAAAGAATAACATGCTCAGTTGATTGTTGACAAGACAGCGAGTGAGGAAACAAAAGACAAGCAACTAGCTCACAAACCTGAAGACAACAAGTTAAACAAACAATACAAAAGACTGAAAAAGAAGCAAACATAAATAAACTGATTTAACTGAGTAGACAAAAAGAAAAGAGATTGAAAGTACTATACCCTTTAGAATTTTTATTCCAATGATAAAAGGTAAGGAATAAAAAGTCAGAAGGGGGGAACAATTGAGACTCTAATGCATATAACAAAAATAAAAATGAAAAGAACAAAGAAAGACAAACTTCTGAGATTGATACACCGCTAACATGAATATGACCCCTTGCTTCTTCCAGAAGAACTTCAGATTATCTTTACCCACATCAACTTGCGTCTACAGATCCACTAGCACCTTTACCAGTTCACTCAATAATACATTTAACCAGAATTGGTAATGTTCTTGACCAACAATAAGCTTGAATTCCAACACGATCACATTTGTAGATTGCTTTGTGAACTGACCCAAATCCACCTGAACTGATGTGTTTGAGAATTTCAAAGCTGTCAGAAGAGAGAGGTTCAGTGTTCTCATCAGGGAAAACTTCTAGAGAGAAATTGGGAGAATCACACTGGGGGGTTAGAGCCATTGGGGATTGAGTGAAGTGTTTGAAGAATGAAAAAGGGTATCAGATGGGATATGGTTTGGTAGTAGGAGTAATTGAGGTATCAGGATGATGGAGTGTGGTAAGAGTGAAAGAGTATTTTGTACAACAACTTTCTCCAAGATGATTTATGTAGTACAGATATTGCAGAATCTGAGGATCACAGCGGTCCAAGTAGTGAATATCCTTTGTCTACATTTACAAAAAGCTTAAAATTTAATCTGTATATTAATGGCAGAAACCACCTGAGCATTTTTATAAAAAAATTTGTACTTTCTCAAAATGCTTAATAAACATAGCAATTGGCCTTCAAAGTATTGCCCAAACAAACTACATTGTATTATGTTCACGTTGTTTTCTCAGAAAAAGTAAGGAAAATCCACTTAGAGATACATCACTGAGAAAGTCTTTATGATTTTAAAGTGTTTGTCAACTTGCATAATTTCAAAAGTCCTTTCCGCAAATATAACTTCAAAAGTCCTTTCCACAAACATAACTTTAAAAGTCCTTTCCACAAATTCTGCTAATGGATCATATATCTTGTTATGTTTTTGTTCTCTCTGTTTCCATTGCTCATAGAGACACAGGTTGAAGTGAACTAATGATAAAAATCAAAGAATATGGAATACTGTGAGCTGTCCAGTATATTGAAGCCTTTGACCTCACTCTTAACTGCATGAACCCGGTTTGAACCTTGTCATAGGAGCTCCAAATCAGGCCTTAGACTTGCTTTGACTCTTTATCATTGTAGTAAGTCTCATATGATCATCTTATATCATCTGTAATACTTGACAACAGCTTCATTGATACCGTCTTGGTAACTTGTACAGATCTCCAAAATGATTCCTATAGATCTTTACTATCATCAACATGTTGAAATCGAGATCTGAAGAGCAGCTTATATGTTATTATGATATACAACAGCAAATTATGAAGTCAAGGATGTAACTTCAAAGACTTTACTTCATTTCTACACCCAAGTCTCAGCTTAGTGTGTCTTAAGATGAACCTTGCATTCTCTGATATCCTATGATCAAATGCTTCCACATCCTTAAGCAAGCAAACATTCTCTATATTGAGTATGTGTCTTTAAGAACCCATTTTCAATACAAAAAGTTCTGAGATTGTCATGAAGCTTGATAAAAAGCTTCTGTCACATCCTTCATACTTGACAACAACACCATTCATAGCTCACAATCATTCACCATCATTATCATCTTGGAATCAACACCTGGCCAACAGCCACTCATATATCATGACAAAACCCCAAATGTCAAAGTTAAGAGTATATACAGGGAGGTCTTATGTAATTTTAGCATCCAAATTGAACTCGGCATGTTCACCAATCATATGACCTTGAATATGCTTTCCAGTCTGTTTGTTTACAATGCACAAGTCAACACATTTACTTATTGAGAAAAAGCCAATATAGTTTGGATTGAATTGAGTTCACTTATGCTAACGGGTTAATTACTGTGGTCCAACCAACACAAAATTAAATATTTATTTCTAAGAGTGACGTCAAGATTTCTCTATATGATTCAGATGAATTTTAGATTGATGATTACAGTGCCGTTATCTTGGCTCCCAATAACCAAGATCACAGTTGTAATTGTTTACTTATCAAGTAGTAAATATTTTCAGAGGATTAGGTCCATCATCTTGATAAAAGTTGACACAACCCCCTTTCTCACATGTATGCTTCTCAATCTCAATGTCTTTAGAAAGATCTCTTTGACTCCTACAGAGTCTTTTTTCAGATATCTTGATATACAAGATCATAAGAACTGTTCACACATCTTGATTGTCTGACCTGTTTAAGGACCAATCCAAGATTTCAGATACAACACCCTCAACATGATCTTTAAAGATTTCAACCCATTTTGTGATGGATTGAAAAGTCAAGTTATAACTCAGATTAGCTCAAACATACCCCTCTTTCAATGGTGGTGATCATCAACGTAACCAAAAGCAGCATATCTTGGATTGTTTCAAGTTCTTTTATCTGTTCAATTCAGATGTGGGGAAATATTGTTCATTTGCTCTAGGGATGTAGATCCTCAACAAAAGTTCAGGGTTTTTATACAATCAATCAACCTCAACCTTTTTTCTGATGGAGAATTCAGTGTACAAAAAAGTTTGGGAAGTGTGATTGTGTTCAACAGATCGTGAATATAATAAGCTACAAAGGGACCTGAGAATCATTGGAAGCCTCAAAGTTGGTCATCATACCATCTCTACCAATGGCAAAAGAAGTGCTCTTTTCTCCCTAGCATACAAACATGTGAGGCAACAAATCACAAACATAGACAAGAAGGTTATTCAGAGCCTATGATAACAAAACTTCAAGTGACCAAATCACATTGCAAAGGTTTATCAACAAATTTTGACACCTTTTCCAATTTCTCAGCTCAATTGGTCCAGATTGCTTCAGCTACCTGGTCTATGTCTATAACTATCTACAAATGGAGGGGCCAGAAAAGATCACCAATGACCAATAGATATCTGTGAAGCTTCAACTCACAATCTCAAAAATTACATCAAAGTTTGGTATCACAAGCCGAGAAACAGCAGTCTTCAACACAACTAGCAATGGTATTTCCATGAACCAACCGTGCTCTGGGAATAGAGTGGGGTCCAATGCATACCAATGCCATGCATTGGTGATGTCAAAAAGAGGGCGCAGGTGAAAGAGGTGCTACCCCTTGAGTGATCTTCCACGGTAAAGATCTGGTCTCATAATTGGATGCATACACACATTTTCTATCAAAGGCTTCTGGGAGTTGGACAAAGTGTATACTTCAACAAAGGATCCCTCAAAGCCAACTATAGCAGAATGCTCAAGATTCTTTTTGCTGAGCCCAACGTATAGATGATTCATAGACAAATCACAGTTTTTTATGAAGGTGTATTTGATTATACGGATTCTGATTCTCCATCAACTTGGAACTAGATTTTGAATTCTTGAGTGCTTGAGAGAAGTCTGTACTTTGGCACAGGACACTGTTTGATTGCAGATATTTAGTCCCGGAGTGACTTGAAGTTGACGAGCTATTTGAAATCCTTATTTGTACATACATACATAGAGGACATAAAATCTTCATCAATCTTTCATGCAAACCAAGACCAATCAAAGGGTGAATGCCTCGGACCTTGCACAAGGCGTGAGGCGTAAATTTTGTGCAAAACAAGCGCACCGGTGCGGCGGAATTTCGAAGACAGGCGCTCACAGCTTGGTCACATAGTCCCAAGTTCAATCCACCGGTAGGACGACATGTGGTCTTCAGCATTATAAATCTGGTATCGTCTATGGATGACAATCAAAAAGGACCAAGAAAGATCCCCTTCAGAGCCTTTCTACAAGTACATTGGCCCTTTCCCATCGGAAACAAAATCAATCCAGCTGACAGTAGTTTTTGGTCTGAAACCTATCTTTGGTTCGAATGATGATAAAGATTTGACGGTATGACTCTTCGTGATCGTTTTGGTTGTCAAGTTGAGCTTGCGAATGAAAGGCGCGATAGAGATGAAGATGAGTGAAGCAAAAACAATAAAGGTACTTGGTCTTTGGATCCTTAGCCAATCTCTTTTGAATATGTATCCAAGTCAAGATACACTGTTAATCAAATCCCGTTTTAGTAACATTTAAGTAGAGGTGTATGTACAAAGAAAAAAGCTGAGAAGAAAAAGGACGCTGAGGAAAAAAATAAAAAATAAAAAATAAAAATCAGATTACTAATCTCAACTTTCTTCTGTTCATCATTCATTCGATTCATCCATTCTATTATCAACAACAACCACAGCAACACTTACCATCACTAATATTCAATCTCAATCGATATGAGCAATCAACATAAATACTTCAACACAGTCTTATCACAGCCAGATCAGGATGAAGAAATCGAAATCGGAACGGAAAAGAAAAACCAAAACAAAAGCAAAAGTACAGCTGAAAAAGATGATGAACCGATTCAATCAACTTCAAAAAAGTCAACTTCAAACATAATCGATTTAACTTTAGATTCACCTCCTATTCCTACAAACAAAAGATCTCAATCAAAGTCAAACGCAAGTTCAAGTTCAAGTAATCTTCAAAACCAAAATCATGTAAAAAAATTGAAACAAACTATTTTATTTAATCATCAATCAAAAACACCTGACCCTGATCAGTCTACGAAACCTTCTTCTTCTTCTGCTTCACCTCTTGATTTAGATGAAGGTAAGCTTCCTCGTACTTTCATCTGTCGGATCATTATCTTGAATGTCTGATACGAGGATCCCTCTTCTTGCTTCTTTAGAATTAGCGTGTCCAATCTGTTGTGAATTATTTGTTTCGCCTGTCAATTTTGCTTGCGGTCATTCATTTTGTGGTAGTTGTGCACATGATTGGTTACAAAAAGAGGTTCGTCAACCTATACGAGATCATATTCTCCTTCGCTCATTTTGAAAATTGACCTAAACTCACCTTTTCAACTTTTTTTATTCTAGTCGTGTTGTCCATCTTGTAGACAAGAATCCACTTCACCACCTGCTCGACTTTACATTCTTGAATCAATCATACAGAAATACTTTGTAAGCTCTTTCAAGTCTTTTTTCAAAAAATTGTAGAGATCTAATTCAAGACGTTTACCTTTGTGGTTACGAATGATAGGACCATCAACTTAGTACCCTCAGATCAGAAGACAAAGACTCAGAAGCTTTAGCTATGGAAATTGAAAGAGAAGAAAAAGTAACCCAATGGACAAATCGAAGAGCTTTACTAGATTCAGCAGCGCGTCTAAAACCAAGCCATCAAATTCCATTAGGCCTTCAACCCGCAGCTGGTCTATTTGTACAACATGATGGTTTTCCTCGTCGTGGTTTGAATTTGCCTGGTATCGAAGGTTTCGGATTACATGCTCCAGTTCCCCAACTTTATCAAGCTCCGCCCGGTCAACACCCAGCTGGTCGACATGCTCATATCCCTTACCCTCATAATCCTGCTCTTACACCTCGAGTTAGACGTCGTATTACCCCTCAACCTGGACCAGCAGCTAATCCTCGAGCTGGACCTAGTAATTCTAGACCCGCTGCAAGGACTTGGTTACACTGATTCAATCTTTCCATCTTCATCTTCAAAATCATCCCTTCTTTCATCTTTCCTCAATCCTCCTCCATCATATCTCTTGACCTTTTATCTCTCATTTTTCATTTTTCATCTTTTCTCTTTCTTTGGGGCTTGGTTTGTTTCTCAACAACTCGTGTATTGTGACTTCTTCATTCAAACTTGTGCGATCAACATCTTGATCACAGGTATAATATTTTATATACATATACATACTACAACACACAAAGGGACATGATGGTAGAGACGGAAGGGGGAAATATCTCTCAGGGCATTTTGAAATTTGAAAGATGATTATTGTTTAATTTTGAGATTTGGCTGATAATCTTTCTTCCTTTCAATATCATTTGTTCCCAAACCCATGCTTCTCTCCCTTTTGAGTTCAGAAAAGAAAAAAGATTTTTCTATGAGTAAACATCAATATCATGAATTGAAGCCTCATGGACACTTCTTTTGTCGTATTTGAGTGAAGAGAATAAACAAAATTAACATGCCAAGCTAATGAAACTTAAGCAATGTCATGATTCATTGGTCTTATGCCAAAGTCCTTCTGAACCAAACAGAAGTGAATTCATGTTAATAAAGGATCAGTTAACTCATGGATGAGCTTCCTGCAAGCATTGAAAAGGTTCTGGCCAACCTTGATATGGAAGTGATCCTGGAAGTTGAAAAAGCAGCTACATCCTTATCCTCTTGAAAGAACTTTCTGCTCAATTCTGAGCTGGAAGACTGAGAGAACAATAGATATAAATCTGATCACACAAACCTATCAATCTCCTAATTCAACTAAGTAACCACTTCATTGTCTCAACATGCCATTAGGTGTTGTCAAACTAGGAAAAGTTGAAAGATTCCAGATAAAAAATTGATAACAGGAGTGCAAATGAAAATGGCTTCAATGATCAGGGACAAGGTGGTCAAATGTAGGAAACAAAAGGAGTTCAAAGTACACCACTCATCATCATCACAATCAAGTCAGGCACATTGAAAAAATGCATTCAGGGATCATCTAAATATGTCATGCTTTCATCATCTTATCACATATATGCTCCTCCTGATCTGCTAATATTGTTAGACAGTTGTGTTTGTGAAGTCTCTTTCACATAATGTGGCAACACCAATAACAACACTCTTCAGTGCTACAAGCACCACCACCACCACAATCACATTCCTTGAGCCTGTTTCCATTGTCTAAAGACTGTTTTTCTTTTGAAACTCTTTGGTAGCCAGAGGTTGAATCATGCTCTCTAATGGCCATGGCATGAACAGGTGCTGCCAAGGTGAAGACAAGCACACTGGTTCCAATGAGGCTGATGATATTCATTTTGTTTGACCTGGACTGTACATTCCAGTCAGGGGAGATACATGAATATGGAGAAAGAGTTTTTCAAGGAACGTACAACAAAGAAATTGTGAGTGTGTTTGATTTTGGTTGTACTTGATTTATAAAGAGTCTCTGTATCTAAACAAATCAAAAATAGAAAAAAGATAAACATTCATGCTAATCAGTCATTGAAGGCATCAAAAAAAAAACTTCAAAAATATGAAATTGAGCAGACCACTGATTGTCAGGATGCAGGAAAAAGTCAGAGTTTGTCTGGGTGAGCAGGAATTATCATGGAATTTGTTTTGCTTTTATAACCATCTGACACACCCAAACTTGGTACAGCTGATCTTTGTGAGTGCTTCCACCCTCCTCAATATGTAGCATGTTACCATGATTCTCCACAAAATCAAAGGTGTGTTACAACAGTCACAAATAACGTTGTTTACATTAAGCACTGCCTTCCATCATTTTGAAACTTGTGGCCAGGAGCTGATACCAGAACATGGAGATCTCATCCCCACTCTTGAAGGAATGCAATAATCATCTTCTTTTGCTGTGCCCTATGAGGCTCACCAGATAGCTACAGAAGGTCAATACTTATCCCATATAACTGGATAATGTGCTGCATGCCTGGTGTCTTGTGTTGAAATTTCAGTAAACAATTATCATTGTTTCATATTTCACATAATTGACACTTTGCTTTAAGTCTATTTTGTTTCTCATTTGCTTGATATTACATGTGTAGCTTTGTTCATGTTGTCATTTTTGTCATGTGTCTTTATCATTATCATTAACCTATTTACCAGGACAAACATTAATGATAGACCTTGAAGAACAGAAAACTCAAGTCTCCCTTCCTGATCCAAGAAATTCTATTGCCTTCTTGGGTGAAAGGTGAGTTAACTCTGATCATGGGAATTTGATTAGTTCAAGATTCTGGTCTGAACTCAATCTTTCCCTGCTCTGACAGGTATCACCACCAACAAAGATGCCTTGGGTTCAAAAATCCAAGGTATCACCATGTTACGAATGCATTTAGTTGTAACACGCGTGAAAGCTATACTACATGTCACAGTTGATAAGCTAGAGATATACTTTGTATTACGTAGTATACTTCCTTTTACCTCATCCGACAATCAATATAGTTAATCCGGTTGCTTGGTATCCTTTCCTCCATTCCTACTTCTGCGCCAAACCCTGAGTCCAGACCTTAACATATTGTCGGATCTACATCTTGGAATCGAGGAAACCGAACTAGATCGAGTTTTAGGAGATAGACTGAATTAGAATTAGAATTGATCGTACCGAATCAACTGAAATACTGGAAACTCTGAAACCAAAACGAAACTCAATCTTAGAACTCTTTCAAACTGACTTGAATTAAGAAGATTATACAGAATTGATACAACTGATCTGAATTGAAACTCAAAATACACCAAACGCCACAAC
>KZ145389.1:699-12348 GCA_002157085.1 Melampsora occidentalis | reverse complement strand
GCTCGGCGTTGAGCGGCCTCTGATTGCAAGCTACCGCACGAGAACTGAGCCAAGTTTCTTAAATATGTCAAAGGAAGGAACGGCTTGCACCTACATCATTTCAATTGGAATGCTGTCCAGGCGTTTTCCTGGGATCTGTATTTTGGTGGGCACTCTTTTGGGAGGCTTCTTCGGAGCGTCTGCGTCAGGAACAGTGGTGAAAAGATTGTAAGAGGCGTCATTCCGTTCACACGCTAGGAATTGCGACCTAAAAGTCAAATCGATGGGTGAGCTGGGCGCCGGAAGACTAGATGGAGCAGTTGTACGTACTGTGATGGATTTTTGAACACAGGGCGTTCGGTCAGGCACTTTACAAACGGCCTTTTGACACAGACGGCGGCAGCNTCGTTGCGAGATAAGTGAGCTAACCGAAGAGCCTCCGCTGCCCTGACCAGCTCGGGAGCAATGAACGGTTTCATAAAGCGTAACTGCAAGACTGGTTTGACTGGCATGTCGCGTAAACCAAACGGGATAGGGGGACCCGCACGCACACCCAGAATAGAAGTCTTGCGAGCGGATCCTATCCCCTTTGGAACATGGGAAGGGGCGTGGTCGGTGTATCGTGTCCCACCTTTCACTTTTGCAGAAGGGTTTTCAACCGACTGGATCATGCGCAACGTATCATCTTTGAGGAGGCGATTTTTCATGTGAATGAGATCCCTTGGAACATATCCCCGTGGTTTGGAAGGCCCAAATGAGGGTGTCCGAGTGGTCTGTTTCTCTGGAGGAGAGCACCTTGTCAGTTGGGAGGTAGGGAGTTGCGAAGCGGAACCTAATCATACAAGCAGGCTGGATGGTCAGCACAGTCGGGCAGTATTGTTCATGAAGGAGTAGAGGATATAGTCGTACTTTCGCGTGCCAATTTTAAAGCTTGGGCTAAGAGCAGCTGTGTAGGCATCGTCTTCGTCAAATATGCGCTCTCGTCCTCAGCATGGATGTACTGCCGCAAGGCGAAGTCACTAAGTTTCCGAAGGTACTCCTTTTCTTCTAGATATCTTGCCTCCGACATTATCTTCAGCGGAAAGGGGGGAATTTTTTTTAAGAAAGATCGAAAGATTTGCTTTGATAATGAACACGTGATTTATGAAATGTGGAAGGAAGGTTCGCGAGGGTCGAACGGCTGACAAGTGAACGGCTGAAGTAAAAGATAATCGTCTTGAGCTTATAATGTGGGCAGAGGAGAATCAGTATTAATAGCGAAAATCGAGGTCCGATGTAAGTTATCCTGCTGATGTATGGCAACGCCCATACGCGATGGATAGGGAAAGCAGTGCAAGAAGCTGCCATGAGACCGTGATAAAATTAAGGGTGGCAAAAAAGTCATGACGAGTCTGGTAAAGCCAGCAACTTTCCGTCTGATTGCAAGGGATTACTTGCGCCGATTTATAACACCTGTGAGTCCAGGGTGCAATCCAAGCTTCAGTGACTGGCCACTTAGGCTGCGGTTGACGGTACCATACCGCAAGAAGGGAGATATACTTACTACGCTCTAACAAGGCCAATATCATGTTGGAATTCCACGAGGCCTCCACTGTTTAGTAAAAGTCGAGATTTGTCGAGAATGCTTTCAATTTTGTGATCGTTCAGGATCGTTCTGAATATTCAAAAGATTGTGAATGAGCCCGGTACCTATCAGTACCGGGCCACGGGAAAATTGTCCCACTAAGCCTTCGAGAGATTACGAAGTTGAGATATCTCTCAAAGTAAGAAATTTTCTCATCCCATCATCATCGCTTTCCAAAACATAACCAAGAGGTATTACACTCTCATCAATATCTTTCCTTCTATTATTATCTCTCCCTTTTTTTGGACGAAAATCCCACCGTGTCATTGAATGAGGGGATTATGAAAGAATTCGGGCTGGGGCGTATTGTTTGGATGTCAACCCCCTCACATGTTCATGTTGCTGCGTCTCAACAGTTTCGAATTCCACCTGAAGCAGTAGCGACGTGGGGACAGAAGGACAGATTAGTCATGATGTCAATTAATTTAAGGAGTCTATTTGAAGCGATATTCGCTTGATATCGACTTCTATGCTCGGGGTTTGGATAGTGTTTGCACACTAGCCCCGCTCAATCACATTTCTTTAATTTATATTTCTTCAAAGTTTCTCAAAAATATATATGTAGGATATGATATATCATCGTGCAACTCAGAGTGTGATAAGGTTAGCAGGGTTCCCTATCACTGAACTCCGGTGATTGAGATGCAATGTTTTGTCCTGAGCAAATAAAGCCAACTCGTATATCTATCATAGCTGAAGATTTCATGAGTTGCTTCTGTACCTCCCTTTTCATCTTCAAATTCACAGAGAACTTCTTCAAGAGTGATCCACTCCTTCGATCAGTGATAATATATTGTTCACATATCACAATTCTTAGACGATGGCTCCTCCTTTTAGAAACACGCCCTCCTTCTTCTTGCCCAAAATGGGGGTCAGGATTACACCAAAAAACAACTATCAAAAGACTACTCTTATACGCAGACCAGACTTAATTCGTCCTGGGATGAGCGATCGACGCAAATCCGAATTATGTTATCTCGACGTCCCCGATTCGGCTATGCCTGAGGTGGCGCGCGGAGAAGACCAGTGCTTCACTTGCTCCGACTTTGGACACGCCTTCGTTGATTGTCCTCATAAACGAATGAAGCCTCGAGAGGACTTTGGGGACTGGAGACTCATTGAAAATGGCAAGGTCTATAGCTTCCGCGCTTTATTTCCAAATATGGCTTTGGAACACGCCATCGCAGCTGGTTTAGCTCCGGGCCCAAAGTTAGTTATGCCTTTTTGTATTAAGCATTCAACTCGTTTTGACACCAAGCTGTTTTAGATTGGGCCCGCTCACTCAAGGTCGTCACCATGTGAATCAAACAAATGCATTGAACATTGGTCCGCCCCGTGTGCCGCAGTATGTAATTGACTTTCATGTTCAAGAAACCGATAGAATTACATAACTTATACTTGGCTTTTTAGGTTGGCTTCTAGCGTTGAAACGCCTCCCAACGTTTCTCAATCGGCTCACGTGGGAAATCATGGGTCTCGAGGAACGCGAGCACCTTGCCGATCAAAACGTGTGCTACCATCGGAAGGGTGTGTACTTTATCTTCAGATGGTGCTTGCGATTCTTCTATAACTTTGACTCTGACAGTGGAAATCAACTTCACAGAGTCGATCAACTTTCAAACAAGCGGTTGCGCCTGGGCCGGTCGAAATCGTGCTCCGATTTAAGCAGAATTTGCGTCAAGGTTAGCTACGTCTCGCTGAACGCATGCAAAATGGATCGTCCTGATTGCTTTGGTTGTCCTTGTAGTGCACTAGCTTCTGTCGCTCACCGTGTCCCAAAGTTCATTTTTTGTAAGGTGTCAAATCTTGTATAAGTGGGGGGCTTCGTTGTGGCCAGTGTCTGTATTTTAGTCTGTGTTTGTTTGGGAATGCATGGGAACGCATACACGCGAAGTGCTGAAGAATGCTACGTACAACACCTGAAGCATGCTGCCTATCCCAGGGAGCGGGCTTGCAATCATCAAGCACTCTTTCATTATTCATGACTGGAGGTTCTAGCAACATAGAGCTTCAAGTTACATTGTCATATGTAATCTTTTTTAAGGCGGGCTGGTTGTGGATCCGAACACGGTCAGATTGTTTGTTCAATTTCTTTTCCGGTTCTTATGTTGTTACCTTTTTATCTTGTTACTATATAGACAAAGTATCCTGTGAACTCGTCCTCAGGATGAATTATGCTTTGATAATCGTTCTTCGAGTAAACTTGCGGTAACTTTGGTTAACATCAATAGTTTTTCGGTGGAAAAATTCTCCGCTTGGGCCTGCAGGGGAAAAAGGACAAGACAGGTATGTGATGTAAGTTTATCGTATGAAAAAGAGTATGCAATCACCACAGACCAACTCACCCTGATATCTGCTGTGGTCTCAATCAACGCATTTGTTTCAAAAAGGACTGGATGATTTGAGCAAAACCGCATTCGAGGAAGATTAGTTGTAATTCCTTATCGAGAAAAAAAAAAAATTACCATTTTGGTTGTTCGTGGCCACTTGTTGTACCCCAGCCCCATTCGAGACTGCGACAGCCGTACGAGGGATGGGGTTTCCTCGAGTTCCGCTCGGCGATCGAGAGGGAGACACTGATTTGGACTCGGAACGATGTGGGGAAAGTTGAGCATCAACTTTCGAGTGGCTTGACTCGGCCTCCATTTTTTGGCATTCGTCCGGGCTTTTTAACGTCTGATCAGGGCGCGACGATGAACGTGTCAAAGGCCGTTCCAAACGTGTGACTCGGTGGAGACTGATCTGGTTCGGTTTGTAAACATCTCGACCAATCCCAGAGCGTCGAGTACGTTTGGCGGCGGGCGCTGATGTCATGTCAAAATCGAGGAAGGACGGGGGAAGAAGATGAGTAAACTATGGGCGCTGACCAATATTTCAGCCACCAAAACTCACATTTCACCCCTCCCTTAGACCCAGCACCATCTTGCGTTTTTGTGATGCTCATCTCTTCAGCATCATCATCATCGGATGGGCCTCCACTTGCGAAACTTCGTTTTTCGATCTCTTCGTGTTCCCGACTCGTAGGCAAAACAACCTCGTTGGTTTCTGTCTGATGCTGTGAACGCGACGGTAGACTATGCGCCTGGTTTTCTGAACTGATAAGGATACGCGCTTGAGGGCGTGCGCGAGCTACGGTCACAGGAATGACACGATATCTTCTCATCTTAGTATGCAAGTGTCACAACATTTCGTGACCTATAAGAAGGGCAACTTACCAAGAGGTTGACCAGACGAGCGACGATTGTTTTGCAGGCTACTCTGCCCTTGACCTCTTCTTCTGGCGTCCGAATGCCTCAACGGACTGTAAGGTATGACGACCACAGGCGACAGGATCTGTTGATTTATATGAAAGGTTTGACTGCTTGCTGGTGTACCGGGATTCAAGCCGGTGATACTGTTCTCACCCTGATGAGTGGTATCAACTTCAGTGCGCGTGTCGATAGGAGGAGACATGCTATCCCCAATTGTTCGGATAGATTGTGTAAGAAGGGTGTTGATTTGATTGCTGGTTGATTGTAGGTGTGTGAATATATTAACGTGATGAGTGTATACACAATGCTGGCTGATATGGTGAGAATGATGAAGAGGAAACTAATGGAAAAACGGATGTGAAGCAAAAAGAAGTTGTTGAGGTCTGATGGACACAAATCAAAACACTCGATGTGTTCCTGAGGAGAGAAAAGCAAAAGTGTCCAAATTCCCTGGAGGCCGGTCAACTGCCATATTAAAGGTCATTCATGTCTAAGTAGATAGCAGGCGATGTGAGGAACCGACAGTGTTCAGGAGTATACACTACAGCTACACCATGGCTGTCCGCTGAAGTCCGGATGGGCCGATGGTCACCGGAATGTGTGTGACGTTCCTCTGCCAGGTTGGCCCAGTTCCATGAAACAAATATATCGCTGATCTCTTATGTTTCCATGCCCCCTGTTCTGAAGAAGAGGGCCCATCCAGATCATATCAGCTCTAACTGTCAGCAAATCGACCCAACCAGTTTGCCTATGGGGCCACGCGACCAACGCTGCCTGGTTGGATCCATGCAACGTCGCGACGAACCGTCAACTTACTCCAGGTCAATATCATCAACCTCAACTCCCCATCAGACCAGGTCGTTGTTCAATTAGTCTTGAACGTGAAGCTGGTGCCTGTCTACTCGAAGCACGTATTTAAGCTCACGAGGATGATTGTTTCCCTCCTTCTCCTCTTTCGGAGATCAATCCCAATCGATCACCATCAACTCGGATCAACAACAATGGACGAGAGGGTCGAAGCTCAGAGGTCGAAACTTGACCCAATCATTATCTCAAGCCTTTCATCGTGCTTCCATCGATCTTTCACTAAATTATCCTTCTTCAAAATCCTTCTCCCTTTCGTCTCCAAAGGTCATGGCTCCCGGCAAGAAAAACCGTCCTTGCATACTTGCGGCAGAGCGCGGCATATGCTACGAGAACGATGTCACGCCGAGACTCGCCCCGCTGGTCACTAAATTCCACAATACCCTCTATCCCAGATCCATTGTCACCTAGGGGACTTGCGGCATTACAACGATTCCCTTGTGTGCTGGGCATTCTGATCCCTGACATCTTGCACATCTCCCTCTCGAGGTAAAGTCCTGACGTTTACCTACCCTGATTATTGAATGCAACGAACTGGTCACAGAACCCTGTCACAATTGATGTCATTTTATCTTTTTCGTACCCTGAAATACATTCCCTTTGACAAAAGTTGCGTCCGTCTGGCATCCTTCGATTGATGTTATAAGCCCGTGCCCCCTTGGTTTGAACACCGTTTCGTGCACTTCCAACTCTTCCTACACGGCTTTTGAGAAGATATATATTTAACGTGACTCCTGCTTCCAGGCTCCTTACCACTCTTGACCCACTGGTCACATTCCCTTCACATTCATCACTATCGTTTACTTGCCCAACACCACTTCGCCCTCTCGACTAAGCATGTCCATATCCACCTTGACCATCGACGAGGGTTTTGCTGAACCTCAAGAACCAGGTATTAAATCTAGACGTCTCAACGCCACAGTCGACACCTCAGATGGAACTGTAACCATTGGTCAACTGAAGGATTCTGTCCGTAAGAAGTTCCCCACGCTAAATGACACATCTCGTATTACTTTGATCATTCCGAATGGTCGGTCGATTTTTCTACATACATGTGCCAATGTGTCTACAGCTACCGGACTCTTACCCATGCGTTGAATGAACTAGGATCAGGGACCATCTTGCACGATCACCTAATGGCTTCAATTATCCCGTTCAACTGTTACATCCTCGCTTTGATTTCGTTGAATTCACAACAAACGGCTCGCCTTCACTCACAAAACGGCGTCAACCTACCTTCAATCTTGTTCGTTTACACAATCACCTCACTAAGAACCTTCATCAATGTATCGCCACCCATACCTTCTTGCCGCTCAGGCGCTTGGTCAGGTTTCAACTTTGCTGCGAACACAAGCTTGTATGACTTGACTACTTACTTCACTGATATGGGCTTCAATCATGATTTGGTTGTCAAATCCCTTCTTCATGAAGCTTGTCTTCTCCGCTCCCCTGACGACGCATATCAACAGCATCAAGGTTATCTCGCCGCGCGAATTACTGTTAGACTTTGCAACACTGCTGGTATCAACAATCTGACAGGCGGTCGGGATAGTGACTGTACGCATGATGCATTCGCAATTGATGTAGGTTTTTGCAACGTTCGAAGTTTGGCGCATCCCAATGGGCACTGACTTGCATCCCGCGTCAATCCTTCAGGTTTATAGTGCCGTCGCTTCTTCCGTTGCATCAGTCTCAAGTACATCAACCTTGCAAGGCCGAAGCCATGAAAGTCTCCGGAACGTTCTTACCTCACCACCATCCGTCACCATGGCCAGTCCTTCCGAACACGAATCAGCTTACGATGGGGATTTCAATCAACATTGGAACACCACCACTACTGACACTCTCACCGGCAGTCAAAGCGGTGCAAGTGATAGCACTAGCTATTTTAGCGTTCAGAGCGGTGCTGACCGCTGGAGTATTGATCAGCGCCCTGATCACCAATCTGTCGGTCCGCATACTAGGACCACTCAACCAAGTCCAACCCCCAGTCAACTAAGCGATCTGATGAGCGTGAGTTTTACATGCTCTCGATATGATATGCCAAAAACTGAACTATGATTCTGATCAATCTACAGATAGTAAACCAAGTGAACAAAGAACGGGATCAATCAATGGGTGAATGCGCACGACTGCAGGAAAGAAAACTATCACTTACCAATCAATTGAACAGACTACATGGCGAAAACTCCAGGTTGAGAGAAGAGTGCCAAGCGGAAGCTCAAACTTCTCAAGCTCTCATACGAAGCTTTGAGGAATTAGAAGGCCTGCATCATTCTACTAAAACTGAAATCAGAAGGGAGGTGCAAAATGTAATTCCTAATTCCTCGTCGATTCCTCCTCTTCCGCGTACCACCACATCGATACTGATATTTTAATCTTTGATATTGGTCAGATTCGCGAGAAATTATCAGGAGTTGTGTCTTGCCCCATATGTTACGAAACATACGGATCTCTATCATCCGACGCAGATAAAAGGCCCATCCACCTGTCGTGTGGCCACATCTTCTGTGCAACATGTTTGGATACAGACTGGAGATCCCGATTTGCTGCGGGAAACCCAGAGCCTTATCGATGCTTCAATCGCTGTATCAACGTTGACCCCGGAAGACTAGGCGAAATTTACCTTTTGGAAGACATCAAAGAAATCTTGCATCGCTTAGGCTCGATTTAAGACATTTCTTTGCCTCTACAGTTCATTTCTCTTGGGTCTTTGGTCACTTTACTTTCCATTTATTGTTTGCCACCGTTCCTTTGTTCCTTGAGGCATGTCAACATCAATAGTCCTACCTTGCGCTGTTTGTCAGTAGATGTTAGCCACAATATATACCTTCAGAGCACTGATCAATACACTGGCCCACAGCGGTGTCACCCAACATGGCTGCAAAAAGACTGAGTTTTATATTCTCAAACAAGGAGCCGATCGCGGCCTCTTTCCACAGGAAGGCATTGGTAATTCATTTTCGAATCTAATGTGTTATGTTGTATACACCTGACCTCAGTTGACTATGTTGTTCTAAAGTGCAATTGGCACGGCTTTATCCACCGCAAAAGCTTGGAGTCCTCATTTCCGAGGTTCCAGTGCATTTCCCATCTAGACACCTCTGAGCATGGGAGGGACTGCCCTCGCCTATGGGGTGTTTCATGATGAAAAACACGCTCTCAAGACATCTTCCGAGCGCGTTTTTGACTTCATGTCGCCATCTGGAGGATCCCGCGGCGAGGTACTCACACACGGAGCCTGAGCGATAGCCCATAGGTCACCGTGGCGATGTGCTGCATAGGATCACTCAGACAAATTTTGGAGTCCGGTAGGGTATCTCAAAATCGGGGTCGGATCTGGCCTAGATGGACCGGCTCCGTCAGGACATCCGTCCCTCCGCAAGAAAATTCGGTTATATACACAGGGCACTTTCCGACTGTCGAACGACAAATTTATGTCTCCTCAGGTTCAAGGTTTTCTACTCACGTCAGGTTCCACCATCCTTCATTTCTTCGGATGCTTAATCTTCTAACTCACCCTTGATCGACCATTTTCGATTCTAGGCGGACACGACTCCCCTCTCAAACACGATTCCCACTCCTGTTGAACGGACGGCATCAAGCAGCCATCAGCTAGGGAGCTATGACGTATTGGTTGAATTACGGTTGAATGATAGTGTGCGCAACGATCAATCCTTCCAATCGAGCGGACAATAAAGAATCAGAAGCCATCTAACAGCAATATATTGAGTTGTACATATCTCTCTCTATTCCGGATCCTGCCACTAACGATCTACCAAAGGATCGATTGAGTTTTGTCCACTCAACTCCAATCAAATGGAGCAATGACAAACCAGCTGAGCGGTCTACCGAGGATAGTTTGAGTTGGATGCACTCAATCACTCTCCTCAGTCAATCGGACGGATCCATTCGACGTATATATTGATCTAGGTGTGAACTGGGCCGCTTCTCTCCCCCCTCATCAACCAAAGCACCCCACATTTCACATCATTCCTCTTGATATCCTGGTACGCTCTGATAGGACTCAGGCGGCCCTCAAGCTTGATCCACGCTTCGTTTCAACGAATTACTGGCTCTTGGCTGCGCTGATAGGATTCAGGCCGGTCAACCCACATTAGTCACTTTTGTTAGTTCTGATCATATCATCGATTCTTGCCCTCGTGACATCCTGGTACGCTCTGATAGGACTCAGGCGGCCCTTGATCCCAATCCACACTTCCTTTGTCAAACTACTGGCTCTTGAAAGATATTCGATTTTTTTCTACTCAATTTCTGATACTCGATTTATCTCTTTCTCTCCTACTTGTCATTCCAACTTCGTCTCGACACAACCAAAGTTTCAACACGATCCTCGACTCCAACTCTGCTGAATGCCTCCAGTTCGGGCGCCGGCCAGGTCTCCCTCTTCCAATGGGCCGTATGACCGACCAAAAAGTGAGTACCCAATTTAATCATTGGACCCGGCGAGAAACGAATGTCATAACCGTGGGCCATTTCTCTACCAGGTATGAAGGGACATCTTCCAGAACATCTTGTGCCTAAGAAGCCTGGACATCAATACAGTAACAACTGCATGCTCGGTTCCAAAGTCGACCAACACCTTCGCCGAATGCTTCGAGGTATTGAACCCGAAGTCATTGATTTTGACCTTGCGGTAGCCTATTTCCTATTTGAAACCAGCCATCTCCCTCTTCCGGATATACCCCGATCGGTCGACATAATCATTCAAGACTATCAAAATCTTCGCGCCCTTACCAGTAGACAAGATGACCTCCTGACCTGCGCCAAACACATCAGATCCACCATCGACCTTCACCTGGCTATACCTGGCCCCATGCAACCCTTCGCACTTCGATATCCCAACATTCGTGCGCTCAACAAGCTCACCGCTGAGCGCTCAAAAGCACCACGCCCTCTTGCATCCGATCGATCTCATGTGCTTGTAGACTTAGCTGGGCGATTGTTGGCAATCAATCTCCTCCCGGGCGCAAAGCTCGATCCCAGTAGGAACAAGGAGGACCACAGTGGGGACACAGACGATCTATCACCACAGGTACGCTTATGTGCGCATTCTTCCACACGGTAGGATTTTAATTGAACATGTTTGCAACATTATTTTCATGGCTAGTCGCGAGTCCTAAAGGCTCTTGAGGGCGCTGCCGAGGTTCATGGACTCCCAAGCTTCAACGGTCGTCTTGGTAAACATCTCATTAACCCCAACCCTATGGCCACGTTAACAAGTCATGTTGGATCAGCCAATTCTGGTGATTTTCGTCTTTCCAAAGGCAAGAATCAACCCGTCATGGTTCCCGGCGCGGTGCATGGCTCGCTGGCTTACGAGGCTTTTGGTTATGGATTGGGAGCGGTATGTGACACACAACACAACAACCCTTCATTACCTCCTACTGAACTTTCTTATTCGTTTGATGTAGACCAACACAAAAGCTGACACCAAGATGAAGTTTGGATTCGATCGACAAGGATGGACTCTCGACGACTGTGGCGAACGACCTGCGTCGGCGCGCTATCTACCATCGGTGATGGGAATGGGTGACGAAAACGTCTACAAGCGAGTTGAAAACACGAGAATTCTTCAAGAGTTCCATTGGCCATATGAGGTCTCTAGAGCTCTCAATGCAGCTGTGCAGCCAGAAACATATAAGGTTGCCGAGAAGGTGGTCCGTTTCATACAGTCAAACTCTAGCGCTCTCCTGTCATCCCGTATCGAATCTTTGTCGAACAAGGTCATACAAGGTAAGCGGTTGGTTTGTATCATTTTTCCTGCTTCATACACATACCTTTCTAACGCCTTCGTTTCCTTGTAGGACAACAAATAAATTATAACACCCAAGTTGCACCCCATCGAGATGGAAAGAACTCGAACCTTCTTGACTCTGTGTTCATCTATGGCCGGAACTTTACCGGCGG
>KZ145386.1:0-10970 GCA_002157085.1 Melampsora occidentalis | reverse complement strand
ACCGATGCCCGCCGTTAGTTAAGTTGGACGATACAAGTCAAACACATCTTAAGGGCAGTTGACTTTGTTGGAGGAGCACGGAAAGAACCTTGGAATTATATTCTCTCAGTACAAGAAGTGCACATACATATACTTATCATTCGCGTAAGATATCCAGGGGAAACATTGATTAACTGCATAAACGCTTCAAGCAGTCTGTTGGTAAAAGAACGATTTTCAACAAAAACTATCACATTTTCTATCACACTGGTCATTATTTTCGATTTACGGGAACATTGAATGGTGAAGGTCGAGATTAACTTCTTGACACGAAAACACACACAATCCCAGAGCGAACAAAACCATTGGAAGAGCGAACAATCCAAGCTGAGAGACATCTAGGCATGAAACTTTACAAACAGAACAACATGCATGTAAGCCATTGTTCATGAACGCGCACAAGAAAACCGTTGGAATCTTACTTGGTTTCAAAAGAGCCGTCCCAAAAGCCTAAAATTACTGTGCACTCCCACCAACATTGTTGGTATTGATTGCCCGTTTGACTCGAAGACGACGCCAACCTCGAGGTTCATCACTTCCACTAATTATGTCGAGTTTGTAATCTCGTTTGACTCTATCACGACGCCAGCCAGGACCATCACCATCACCACTAATCATCTCGGTTTTAATCCCTCGTTTGACTCGATAACGACCCCAACCCTGATGACTCCCGTCATCTCCAGTAACAATATTGGTATTAATTGATCGTCTGTTAGGTTTCCAGCTACCGCTGCTCCAGCCACCATCGGATCCTACCCCACCGATCATGTCAGGATGCTGCAACTGATCTTGATTTGCGCGTTTGTGGAGAACGCTTGCAGATAAGAGATCGACATTTTGAGTATCGCGTGGTTGAAGACGGTTTTCCAAAGATGATTGAGGATTTATTGATGAACCATGAGCCAATTGAGCGTAGATGAAGACAGCCGCGATGTAAGAAATCAACATCTCGTTGACAATTTGACGTTTTCAAGAATGACCGATGGGTTATGTACACTCTTTCAACACAAGAGAGAAATCTCGACTAGCAGGTTGATAAAGGAAGGTAAAGACTAAAGTGTGATTGAGTATGCTGTTGCGAAAATGATAATGCAAGTAAGAGGAGAAAGTACTATATGCAAGAAATAAAAGTTGATGGCTTGGAAAGTTGGGAAAGAAGAGGTGAGTGAGGAGGTCAAAGCACCAGGGCCTTATGGCTTATATATTGAAAGTTGGACCACGCAAGATCAATTCAACCACCTTCATGGCCAATCAATGTGAAGGAGTTTCATGAAGGAGCCTCCGTTCAAGTTTAGAATAACTGGGTAATTTGACGGGGGTGTCTGAAGCAGGACCACGCGGTCGCGCCCACTCTACCAATGAACTCCTTGATGAGGATGGATCGTAGATCTCAGAGGGCAGTAGAAAAACTTTGAATAGCTTAATACATAGAGACTTCATCACCACAACAAAAGATATCACCTCATCCCACCACATCGTGCTTGAGTGTGATATGTGAGGGGTCGATGTATGCAGCTACCGTATCCTTGACACGCGTGCCCTCGCGTCAAGACATTTGCAACAGCTCAGATTCACAGCAAGTTTCATCTCAGGCAAGGCGGTTCCCTCGGTGGTTCCCTCACACCGGCTCGCTTCATAGAAGTTTCTCAGGACTCAGATCCGAACGAAACCAAGCGACCCATGCATGAGGATGTGATACTTAACACAGGTCACAGATATTGTCGCATGGCTTGAACAAACTTGTTAACGCCTGCCGTTATGTTGTATGATTCGGTTGCCGGATGACAAACGAAGTAGATCTCTTTCCTTGGATGAGGTACGGAACAAGTCTAGGTTAGGCTATCCCAGCCTTCCCTGATCGAAGTTCGGCAACTTTGAACCGTTAGAGACAGAGTTTTCCAAAGTTGCCAACAATCAATTCCGTAGAGAAATGAAGAACACCAGGAAAGACTGCGCACGAGAGTGTCAGCCAGGAAGGATTACAGTCAATTTAGAAAAGCTTGTCACCAATTCCCCGCCAATTTGCTCGAGTCTTGCGGGCAAAATCGGTCAAGCTGTTCTGAATTGACTGTATCATATTTTGCGTAAGTAAGCCTATAGCAATTCAACAAAGGATATTTTCCGCAGGAGCAAAGAAATGTAAACGAAAATATATAAGCTACACCTCAGGCTCAGCTTATAATCTACATACATAATCACCACGCGACTCAGATGACTAACGTTTTGACTAGCGCTCGGGTGTCGCGATGTTTCGAACTTATTTGTAGTCGCTAACCTCTATGACCTACAGCAAAGAGGAATACTGATCATAGATGATCACCATAGCATAGCATAGAATAGAAATCTGGGTAGAAGATATATATATATATATATATATACGAGACATGATGTGGAAAAATGTGCAAATATGTCAACAGAAGACCTTGGTTGCTCTATATCAACCAAGGAGTCTCATTTCAAGGCGTCTAATAGTGATTATCATATGGCATTCAAGTACATCGGCACCTTCTAGCAATGGTTTTATTTGGCCGTTCTGACTCTACACATGACACCCATCGAGGGTCAGCCACTATAGGCCACTGTCACAAAAGCGAGCAAACAATCGGGCCATGGTGATATAAATGTCAGATTCTGTTCTGGGCGTCCTGGGCCGGTTTTGGTCAAATGTGTGTAAGTCCCAGGAGCGAACATTCCTGATCATCTCTCACTCGAACCAGTTGCATCACCTCATGTCACCCGAGAGGGATTTGGCTTTGGAGGAAAATGCTCAGATGATGTAATGATGTATGTAGAACCCACGCGGCGGGTCGCCCATCCAGATATATAGCACCGGTGATATGTACAGATGAAAGGCAGAAGGACGATCAGGAGAAAGCGATGATGGCCTTGCGAGGGTGAAGGGACTTTGTTCATAAGTTAACTTGATGCTACTTGATATGTACTCATTTTTTTCCTTCATTCACCAGCATTCACCCCGCCAGCTATGTTGTACACAACGACGTCATCAGATCTAATGGAATTGGTTTAAACTTCAATCTCATCTTTGCCTTGTCTCCTATATGTCAACACATCTCATTACATCTCATCACATCGATGGCAGTTCACACGTTCTCAGCGCACTCGCCCATTAAATGAGCTCCGTACTTTTGATAGAACCGGTATCCATTCCGTAGACTGCTTCCACACATCGCACATTCTCAGCGTGCTAACCTGGTGACACGAATGAGAAACCGCTAGCCCTCTGCATTTATCGAGGTGTTTGATATCTGAAGCTACAATATTCGCGCTGCGATGTCAAAGAATATGGGACAAACATCGGGAAAGCCCTGCGTCTGTATATCTGTTTGGGCATCAGCCCATCACATCTAGGCGCGCGTCCCTGGCAAACCCTGGCACAGCCTGGCACCCTGGGTTGGTTTTTCAAACTCCCACGCGCTAAGCTTCCATCTCCTCGAGCGCGAAGTGATCTTGACTTGATCAAGTTGATCATCTACTGCGCACTGAAAGTTTGATCTTGTATATTATGATGATGCTACAACCTATAAACTCATAATAAGATCGATTGCAACGTATTTATAAAGCTCCTCTTCAGCGCAGTCCTGGAGCAAGTCACATCTCGGCATCTGCGCTGCAATTCTTGAAAATATTTTAGTGCTACACCTCTATAGAATCCACTCTATCATCCTTGATTTAGATTCACTGCTTCATTCACAAATTAGCTCGCATATATTTTTTGAATCTTGCTTTCATCACTTCGTGTCTACCCCAGATCAAGGGTCATCTTGTATCATGTCAGGTGCTACAACTACTTCAGTTCAAATCGTCAAGTCCACATTAAGCGCGGAAGAGGACACTCTGATCTTGAACGGGCGCAATGTGTTCCTAACCTCTCAGTGTTCGAGAACTGAACAGCAAGATTGGCAGTCGCGCCGAGAACCCGAAAATCTGCATGCCCATCCAGTTTCAACCTGTGAGGTAAATCAATAGCATTCATTCTTTTTTCAATTTACTCAATATTTCAAACATATGGCTGATTCAAAGAATCCATAGCTCACACGTCCTCGTGAGATCGACGTTCAGTCAAGACCGCGACAAGCCCGACTCTCTGACACTCAATTACTTGAAATGCTTTGTAAGTCTATTTGACAATTGGCCTTTTCCAGCCTGTGGCGATCTCAATCTGCACGAGATCATGATGTTTACTCACCAAGATGTCTTCTGTTGTCAGTGACGTGTGATCCGACTGACTCGAGATGTGAGCTACATTTTCTTCAATGTGCAAACAAGGCTTTATCTGACAAATAGTATATTTCCAGACTGGATGAACTTGATCGATTAGTTATGATGCAAAAATACTTTTCTCGACTGACTGCTAGACCTGTTAAGTTTTCCGTTGATATTTGACTCTTTTCCGTCTAAATGTCCTGTCCCCCCCTTCATCACTTCTCAATTTTTGCCAAACTCAATCTCGTGTTGGTACGAGGCTTATCTACCATTTCTATTCCCTTCATCATAAACGCTGTTTATAATCAATAACTACTTGTAGAATTCCTTACCTTTAATTTTTTTTTCAAACAAAATGTGAATATAAGTTGAAAAGTGATAATGCGATCAGTGCGTTTTCCGTTTAAATTCCACGTCCAGGTCTTTTTGAATGACGTTTGTTCTCTACTCGAGCATCATCCCGAAGTGAACTTATTGCTGGCGTAATCTACCATGAGACCAACTATTTCCGGAAATATTCACTGCGAACTCGCCTGGTACTCACTGCAGCTCATGCATGGCTGGAAGTTGATCATGGAAGTCTCAATAGGTTTCCTCTCAATTGCAATCCCATCTGGTGGTAGACATGCCTTCCCTTACGTGATATACAGCGTTTCCGGAGAATTCATTGATTAACTCGCCTGATGCTGTTTGTCTTGAAAGATAACTCGGGAAATGTCAAGGGGAGTGAGGTTTATCTCGAGTATGCCGGTTTTTGGACTATGCTGACAAAGTTCAAATACTTCATCACAGTCTATCTTCATCTCGGTAAGCTTTCGATTGAGAACATGTTTAGTGCCATCCAAGGCTGACAAATACTCCATTGTGACCAAAAGGACTACCCCTTCCTGAGAAGTCAACTTTTTGAGGCTTCAGGAGTAGCGTTGAGATCTTCAGATTCACTAGCTTTCTCTGTAAATCTTGTGAGCACAATCTGATCTCTTTGCATCTTTTTGCCAAAGAGACTCTCCCTTTTTGCCCAGGATGGTTAAAGTCTCTTGACCAGCAATTTCAAAAGAGAATACATCAAAACAGTTCTCGAAACATACATGTAGAAGGAAATACCTTGACATGCCAGCCTCAACTCTTTGCACCATGAGTATTTGAGTTTTGAGGGAGTAGTGTTTCTGCTATAAGAGAAGCCTCAATGCGGCACTTCCCACGCTATGATGGTAACAGGATAGTACAAACAGGTAACCTGATACAAATTCACCAAGCAGTGCTACACTAGATTTTCCTGTTTTACAATGAGAGAATACCAGATATAATTCTAATAACGTCTTGTTGACTCAGAAAATAGTTCCTCAATCTGCACGGCTATAGATTTATGTAGATTAAAATCTCTGCTCGGAATTCAAAAGCGAAATTTTCTTTTAGACAATCTTCTTCTTCCTTTAATCACATCAAAGATGCCCTTCCTCCAATCTGATCACTCGCTTCACCATCTGGTAATCCATTAGGTGATCTAGAAGAAACAAAATTCTTGTAACTGAAGACATTATGCCCAAACATCAGCAATTTTTACTCTTTGGAGATGTAGAAATGATGAAGCTTACATTCTCCCTAGACGATTCAACTCTTCTGCAGGAACACTAGGTCGCACATCTTCCAAAGCTTTGACCACATGCCGATGTTTGATGATGACCTTCGTAATAACCATTGTATGGACCAAACCGTGCAGCGAATCAACGATCTCGTCAGTTTCCATACGCGAGAGGAGAGTGGCTTACCTGAGGCGGTGCTGATGTGTTCTTCGGTTTGGTATTTTCCAAAGATCCTGTAGACTTGGTTATCAATTTTTCAATCTGAATGCAAAAGTATTCCCCAATACCCTCTTCAGCATAAAGCAAGTATATATATTCATCATAATCTTCAATCACAAACCCTGACCCTTGTAGCTTCCTCCTCTGCACGACTCTTGATAATCCCGTCCTGAGCGGATCCTGGGGGTAAGATCTCACACCACTCTAGCGGGGCATCTGTAGTGCCATTTGTCTCTGGCACATGGAGGGCTTCGGAATCAATTTGTTCGTGGACGACAGCTAGATGGGCCGCATAAATCAACGCTTGAAGATCAGCGCCAGTAAACCCATTGGTGGATTTAGCTATGTCGTCAAGCCGTAAATCAGGATCAACAACGAGCTTGCGCGCAACTGCTTGTAATATCTACCAAAAGGGTCATATACAATTTAATTCATTCCATTGATTGATAGATCTTAGGGGTATCACTTACTTCATAACGCTCTGCCTGATTAGGCATAGAGCACAGTAAGCTTTGGTCCAATCTACCTGGTCGAAGCAGTGCCGGATCAATTAAATCTGGACGCGACGTCGCTGCTAAGACGTAGACTCCTTCTAATCCTTCAGCTCCATCCATCTGAGTCAAGAGTTGATTTACAACACGATCTGTTACACCAGTCGAGTCATTGCCTCTAGAAACACATCATTCAAATGGTTAGAATTTGGTATTTTCCTATTCGACAAAATGGACCTGAGTAGGGGATTTTGCTTACCTTTTGGGAGCGATTGAATCGAACTCATCAAAGAACAAAACACAAGGCTGCGCCACTTGAGCGCGATCAAATAAGTCCCGCACACTTTTCTCACTAGCCCCAATATACTTATTCAATAACTCAGGACCTTTGATACTGATGAAATTCAAACCACACTCCTTCGCCACTGCTGACGCTAACATTGTCTTACCACAACCAGGATATCCATATAGAAGTAGCCTAGTTCAACAAGAATCAGTTGAGCAAACTGTCCAACCAATATCCAAGGACACATGATATGCTTCAAAGGATACAACACGTACCCTGAACGCAGACGTAGCGGGCATTTTGCGAAGATGGAGGCGTATTTGGTTGGCCACTCCAAAGTCTCTCTCAAGATTCTTCGAGTTTCATGTAAGCCTGAAAGTCAGAACACAGAATTCAGTCGGTCATTCTCAGTTTGGCTCGATATTGAGGATGATTGAAAGGGGCAGGATTACCTCCTATATCAGCCCACTCGACATCTGACTTCTGAAGCTTTACATCACGTAGCGAGATGGGGATATAATCGGATTGAGCTTCCTCGAAGTCGAGATCTTCCAAGCGGACCTATCACCAGGTTAGAGAGATCCACATCAACACTCCTGACTACAGTATCTATCGAACGACGAGGTCACGCACCGGCCCAGATCTATCTTCAACACGCTTTCGGCAGTATCTCATCAAGGCCTGTTGTACTGCACGATCCACCAGATCTTTTAAGTCCGCGGGTTGATAGCCTTCGGTTTTCTCGCTCGAGAAAGATGAGGGATTGAAAGAGCTGGTCTCTAAATCCGACTGCCCAGCCTTTGACTCCACCAGTGCTGTTAGGATCTACCACAACACCCACACGCAATCCATTCAAAATCAGCCCTCAGCCGTAAGAGATAGCTTAGAGCGGTATAATTCAATCGATCCTGGTTCGGAGAAGGAAATTTTGTTCAAGAAAACTCACTTCTTTGCGACTAAGTTTGTTCAAACCCTTCAAATTCCGAGTCTCACCGAAGAGGTGACTTCCAGAGGTAAGTAGATTGTGTAGTGAGCTAGAGCTTGCACATGTTCCGACCAAAATCACTCTCCGGTTATCAATAGCATCACGCGCAATCGAGATGAACTCTTCACTCCAATGTCGACATCGGAATGAATCAACGTGCTTGAAAAAGTCACGAAATGCCATAAATTATACTTGCCACATCGATTTAGCAAGTATCGAAATCTTACTCACTTCAGATTCGGCTGGTAACAGTGAATCCAAATCATCGAGGATAAGTACCGAAGGAGCGTGCCATAAGACATCATCAAACCAATCATTGAAAGTAGCCTTCAAAACTCCAAGTCGATCGTCGACATGTTTCTTACAGTCTACATACTTGCAATCTAAGTTAAATTGAGGGAAATTAATCAGATGAGTTTATACAATACTCAGTCTCTTGAACGCATGAGTGGCTTAAATTGAATATCGAAGCAGGATAACCTTACATAGTAATGCTTCCGGATCTGAATGAATCAGATCAGCTACATGCTTGACAAGTGATGTTTTTCCTGAACCCGTAGATCCGCAAACCAGCAGACCTGGAACTGAAGGAATGAAATTCTTCCGTGTTAGATGTCGAGTTACGTTCACGCCGAGTCTGGTTTGCGCTTACTTCTATGAACATAAGCCGGATAGGGACCAGTCATATAGAGCTCGGCTGTTGCCATTGAGACGCGTAGATATTCATAACAAGCTTCGATGTGATCATCGAAGCCAGCCAAGATATCATGGCAAGCAACTGATTTCCTATTGTTTCATGTCAGGTTGTGCCTCGATGCCAAATATACAAAACGACTTAGGGTTATCTTACTTGTTGAGCGGTTTCGAGTTTGCGATCAGAGCTGAACCTTGCGCCCCTTGTTCATTCAGATTTTCAACAGGATCGGTATCTTCTGAAATAGCCTTCACAGGCCCGAGCCTATTTAAGTATGGATCAGTCAAATCTCTTAGGATCTTGTCAGACCCACTGTAAACTTGGGGTGCTCACTTGACAATCTCGTAATCTCCATGATGAACGCATTGGAGATCAGAGGAATGTTTTNTAAACCAATCACGCTGTAAGCCGGAAGGTATAGATACGTATCCCAAAGGTACACGGGCATCGGGCATCGCACGTAATCTTTCCGCAATGACCAGCTTATGTCCCACACCATTGGTTTTGGTCGAATGAGGTGCCCTTGCATTCGACAAGATTGTGACGGGCTCTTGTTCATGAGGGTTTGTGTGGTGGGATGACTTGACTGAAGCGAGTTGATTTGGTCGGGGTATCAGGGTGAGTGAACACAGACCAGAAGGATATATGGTTTCTAAGTGTCGAAACTCGATCAGATTCATCCTTACAATTGGATTTTGATCTGTATCAACTTCAAAGTCGGGGGCTCCATCTTTGATCGTCTTTGAGAAAGTCTGAGGGGGCAAAATCTTCAACTTGTGCTTTCGGATGTCAAATGAACTATCATTTTGTGCCTGGAGTGATCGCTCAGCAGTCTGTTCACCTGTGAGAATCTGATGGCGTTGAGTTCCTTCGCTCTTAGCATCAAACCGTGGTTTGGGTGCGACGATAACTTCAGTCTCATTAGTAATCAAATAGGGAGTATTTGATGTTGCATTGGTGTTTGGGATAGTGGTTTCGACTGAGGTGACTTTGACTCGGATGACTGTTTTTCCGTATAGCCATACGAGGAGGGTCTGAGATTCTGCAAGAACTCGTATCTGAGTTAAGAAATGATCTTCGAGGTATTGTGGGTTTGATTCCTACTTTGCAACGAGTGGTAACAATGTGGAAATAGAATCTGATATCAGCACCCAGATCAGTTCTTTCTGATGCTTCATCTCAGTTTTGACAGAAGTAGATTGAAGTTATTGAAGTTGAACAGACCAAGATCTCCCAATCATCGACAGACACTGGATCCACATGAACGGTCTTGGCTACCGTCATACCATGATGAAATTTGATCGACAATCGATCGTTATCATGCCACCCCATCTCCCCAGCTAAAGAGCTATCAATCTCGATCGGCTCTATAAAGTTCGGTATCGTTCCATCCCTCGTTCGATGAGTTGAGTTTTGCCAGACCCCTCCGCCATTGGGTCGACCAGACCGTGAAAGATTCGTATCTTTTTGATCTGTTGTTGGAAGTCCTGACCATCCAACAAAGAGTCGATTATTGACCTCTGCTTTCGAATGAGAACCTTCACTGGTATTGATTCGAGATAATTCGATCGCTAGAGACTGCGGTGTGATCGATTGAGCGGAAAGTTGAGAGACTAAAATCGGTGGTAAATTCACTAGCGATGTCTTCAACGCTCTCAAGCGCAAGTTGACTTGTCTTCCCATCGGTCAACAGTTCTAAGAACGAGCGATAGGAATACGAGGTGGAGCTAGAGGTTGAGAAAGTTGAGGCGAAGGTTTTGAATTCAGCAAACTTGACTTGATGAGTGCTACAACCATTCTCCAATTCCTTGTCCTCTCTCGTGCATCAACGCATACAGGTCACTCGCTACATACTTTCAAGAACNACCGCCGCATCCTGATGTGACACGACACTCCGATTCTTCAAATCAAGCTTTCTCACTGGCAATCATCAAGCGATCGCGAAACCAGCTTTACTCTGTTTTGTAGCTCATCCAATCCTAACCTTACATCACACAACCAGAATCCCACCTTTCAACTTGAACCAGTATATGAGGTACAAAAATATATACCAAGGCGTGAAGAACAACTCAACAAACATCTCGATACTTCCTTCAAGAGGTGAAGGGGGACCTAACAGCTGGACCTGACCAGCCAAAAACAGTTTGCAAAAACTCGTGTTTATTATGAGCCCCTCTTTTCTGTGAGGGCGCGGGCGTAGCCGCTCAATGGGGGTAGCTGAAGCTAACCTCATGCAAGCAAAGAAGAGGGTGGAGGGCACCAATGGTGACCTCTTTCAGCGCTTCTTGTGCTCCACATAGAGAGTTATCATTTGCGCCCAATTGGGTAATGTCACCTTCAGATTTTCTGCTCTCCCCCTACTTCACCGCCCTACTTCCAAAAATACCAATATTACACATGTAAACTAGATGAAACAGCCAACAGCAACCCTTTCCCCTGACACAGCCAG
>KZ145357.1:0-13135 GCA_002157085.1 Melampsora occidentalis | reverse complement strand
AAGCCTGAACTTACCTTATTTTCACGTTTTGTTACCTTACTGAGCTTCTCCTTGGTCTGACGCCTGAGGTATCCCATCAAACTCAAGAGATGAGCAAGGACCTCAGGGCAGAAACCTTGCGCTGTGTACACACCCACACACATGCACATGCACTTGAACTTCTTGCACCTGCCGCACTTGTGCTCAGACAATTGTCTAAACCAATCCCCAACATCATCAGTTTCTTTGAAAAGTTTTTGAATTTGATCATGACCTAACTTACACCGCAGAGCCGTAATGACTCAGAAGTGTACCATCAACTCTTTCTGAGGCTCTTGATGGAGTGCAAACCTCAAGATCAAGCCTTAGATGTGCAAGAGAAAGGTAGTACAAGCCAGTCATCAGTTTCAAACAACGTCACTGCTTTACAACATACATAGGACTCTCTGGGGATGGGGTGAAGGGACATTGTTATCTTCCTAAATATCAAGGTAGTTCCATGTTGTCTATCTTGCCCCTTGTATCCTATCTTTTTGTCCCATTCATGTATTGTTGTACTCACTTATGTCCACAGAAAACTGGCTGCAAAGATTGGCCGCAGGCCCCTCTTCCTTTCATTTGATGTGAATGATAGTTTTCTTGGTCCCGGTGTCCAACTTTGATGCATTCCCCTTTTGTTGATCTCACTTTTGTCCACAAAAAAGCCGCCGTAGGTCACCCTTCCTTTATGGTGTACAATTGGATCAAAGTCAATTGCCGGAGGCCGCTCTTCCTTTATGGTGTAAGCTTGAATCATGGTCAATTTCTAAGAATTTTCTTGTTAAGAACAACAGTTGTTTCGTTCTTCTCTGGCAGAAGTCTCATTCATATTCTTGCTTCTCTTCCCTCTGAGCTCAACCGTAGTGGATCACCATCTTTACTGGATCCATCTTTCACTAATTACAACTGAAATCATATACTTTATCTGATCAATCACTTAATCTTACAAAATATTGATATCATCATCATGTCCATCACCATCTACAGGGATCTCAACATCATGATTGATAACTATACCTACAACAAACAACAATCACCTACTCCATCAATTGTTGAAGTTCAAATACCTCACCAGTGTGCCTCACCTACTCCATCAATTGTCAAAGTTCAAATCCCTTGCCAGCGTGCCTCACCTACTCCATCAGACTTGAGTACTGACACAAACTCTGAGTGTCTTACGCCGGCCTCTGAAGCCCCCAGATGTTCCCCGCGTCGCATGCGTCAATCAATCACTCCACCGGGCTTTGAAGCCCCCAGACGTTTGCCTTGTCTCTTGCGCAGATCGTCTACTCCACCACACTTCAGACACCGTCAGATCCGCTCACCTTGTCCCCCAGTTGCTCAAGCTCAGAGAGCTCAAATCTGCTCTCATGAAGAAAAACTTAACATGCTACCGTCTGTACACAATGATCCTGCTTATTGGAATAAGATGTTCACTTTATCATCCAATCTGGTCGAATATCTCACACCCAATCCCAACAAGCAATTGACTTGTTGCATCCTCTGAAAGCTCATTTGTCCCTTCAAACCTGACCTCTTTGTGAAAATCTGATTGAGACGATTTCAACTTGTTCATCTATTCAATAAAGACGTGGTGCATAGATGTGGGATGTTTTATGGGATTTGAACACAAGGTAATTCATTGCTATCCATTCCATTTACTAATGATATCAAACACCATCTACTTACCACGTTCTGCTGTTGAAATTAGCACACTTAGCCACCACCTTCAAGTTCCACCTAGATTAACAAGGTTGTTTTTATTTTACGTGTGGCTATGTTATCATTCCAGTTTTCTTTTCTGTGTGTATAGTTTGTTTCACAGTTCATTTGCAAGGTTGTTTTTGTTTTACGTGTGGCTATGTTCTCCTTCCAGTTTTCTTTCCTGTGTGTGTAGTTTGTTTCAAAGTTCTATTGTTATTGTTGTCTTCCTTTCCTTTGTGTTCTCCCACAGCGTATGGTCTTTTTTATCTGTTTTCCAATTTGTGTATGATCCTATGATCCTTCTCTAAGGTTTAACTTACCACAGCTTTTTAACAGCCTGTTTTATTGATTTCAATTGATTTCTATATAGTTTTTTACGTTCTATATGTGGTTACTATATTGTTATTTGGTTGTTATCATTTTCTTTTTTCTTTCTGTATGATGATTGACGTTTTAGGTTTCTTAGGTTACTTTTTTCATCATTTTATTTGTGCATACTTCTTTTGTGAAATTTTACAATGATATGTTTTTTTGTTTGGTTCTTGATTGATGACTCATTTTGCATTGGAATTGAATCAGATGTGAGCATATTAAATTGAGGGATTAGGGTGGTCATTTATTTTAGAAGGTTCTTTGAAAGAGTCTGTGTGTTCTTGCAGGTTCTTGCTGACAATCTTGATGGTTGGACTGTGTCTGGTGTTGATTTCTCTTCAATAAAAATCAAAATGAATTTAAATACAAATCAAAATTCAAGAGTATAGTCAAACTATCTCAAATTATGATTTACTTCATAAAACTACTTCAACTCTTGACGCCTGAACGGCGTCACTCCGAATACTATCCCACAGTTTGGAGCTTACATCACATCTGACTTTTCAATCCACTGAATTTGTATTGGTATTTCAGTTCACTTTACTTGTTGAAATATTTGATGATGAAGGATGATGATTTAGATTGTATGTAACTCATTCAAATTCTATCCATGATTTCAAAAGTCCTTTCAAGTTTCCATTGACTTTGACTATCTTGAATTTGTTATCTTGTTCAATGTGTTTCAGTTGATCTCTATCAAAATAACATAGGTGAAATTCCCATTGTCATCAATGAATCAATATTTAACATCTAAAGCTGATTTGTTTCCAAGTTTTTCAAGCACTACGGTTTAAACAGCAAGTGTTTGTTTCAATTGATAGACTAGCCCAATCAAACACTTCTCAATCATGCCCAAGTTCATTAGACATCCGAGATTTTTTCACTCAATTCAAAAGAATCAAATCAAGGAAAGTACACAAACATTGCCCTGTGGTCTATAGGTGCACGGCTGGTGTAAGACACAATTAAGTATAGAAAAAATGAGAATGAGAAGGATATACGTACAAAGAAGAGATCATCATCAATCACCTGTTTCAAAGAGAAAAAAGGGAGAAAAGATGAAAAGGTAACTTGACACTTCTGTTTTCTTGCCCTGCTCCCAATCCACAGTTGGTGGTTAAATCCCGCTTGGGAAGTTTTATGAGCCAAACTGACCTAGATATTCTTTGTTTTGAGACAGAGTGGGAATGGTGATCATGACTCTCCCATGATATGGACTTCCCTTTTGGTCTTATACACTCACCACGGAGGTTTTTTGTGACATTTGGAAAACAAATTATATATCCTTTGTCCCCAATAATGGAGTATGCAGTACACTTAAATTGCCCATTTACATACTTTTGGGAAGGCAAAAAGTTACATGAAATATCTGCTCCGTCTTTCCATCTTTTGAATCACATTTCTCCTTCTATTATACCAAGTTATAAATCAACTTGCATTCACTTACTCAGATAGATTTGTCAACCTATCACTTCTTGTACCATTTGTCATGCGGCTAGTTCAAAGCTCCCTTGGTTTTTTGAAGAAGCATATTACAAAAGCAAGAGGCTGGNTGAGGCGTCCTGTCCCAGTTCTCAGACCATCAGTTCAATTTCTGTTGACAACTCTCTTCTCTCAAATAATCAAAGCTCCTAGGGACCGCTCTTCACCAGGACCTACTGCTTGAGCAGATGTACAAAAACCGGCGTCCATCATACAGATACCTGCAGCCAATTTCAAGTCCAGTGAGACTTGGGGTGACTCTTTTGTTACCCCAGAATTCACAGAATTCACCAGAGGTATCACTACACAGGTTTCTGACTCAATGGGCTCATCAAGTGAAAATTCACATGAGGCTCAGGTGCCTGTACTTGAGTCCATCCCATTTCTGGCACCTTACTCCACAGCTGACGTTACACCCTTCCTACGTATGTTCAAACAAAATTGCTATGCTTTCTTAGACATATCCTACTTGACTATGTTTACTGACTGATATGCTTCTTTGTTTGTCAGGTACTACAAGTCTGCCACATCCAGCCCATCTTTGCAATCACGTTGGTGTTGGCCAATCATCCAAAACTTCTAGTGATGTTGCCTCTGATGATATGACTCCTTTGACAAAAATCAACACTGCCAAGCAAAAGATCACTCTGACAAGCTCCGCCTCCAATCTTTCTAACTCAAGAATCCTGCTGAGTGAAATCTCATCAGAGGGTCAGCTAACTTTGGTTATTTCCACACTGGTCACCTGTTGTCTTTCTCCTAATCCAATCAGCAAGCATAAGGCCAATGTCTCTCACACCAGTGACAAACATGAAATCAAAGATTTTTCGAGTATGTATAAACAATATATTGTAGATGGATTATGTGAACCCTCACCTGTCTTTCCTGATTGGGGTGTGCTCTGTTTGCTTCAAAACTGGCAGAACCATCCTATGATTGGGGCTACACTTCCAGCAATGTTTTGGCTGCTCTGCCCTTGCTGAAGAGACACAGTCCAATGCGAGCTGCAACAAATGCAACTCAATCTCAGTCCAAGGGTCTTCTTCTTGAATCTCCTATCATTCCAGATGTCTCTACTTCTCATTCCCGTGGTATCAACATGTTACTGGATGCTGCTTGCGTGATCTGTAGGCTCTCCCTTATCTTGTCAACCTTGATTTCAAATCCTTGAATTATCTCTGCTTATATATTTCTCAGCTTGAATTTGACTAATTCACATTCCTTTTCTGGTCGTGCATTTCACGTCTTTTGGAAACATTCATGCAGCTCGCCAGAACCCTGAGAATCCAACCACTGCCAGCGGACAATCCAGGATAGAATCTCCTATGGACATTGATGATGAGTATGGTAAGTACAAAATACCTAGTATTTGATCTTGTCAAAAACTCACAAATGGATCTATCGGATGTGGATATTCCTTCCAGACGGTCAAACAAAGTCCAAACCACAGTTTCACACAATCTGGTACCTAATGCCATTATCAATTCAGGGAAACATCAGCTTGAAACCCCAACAGATGATGGTAAGTGTTAATGAGCCAACAAATAAACTGTCTATCCCTTCAATTCAGATACTCAAAGTTTTGTTCAATCAGAGCCACTCCATAAGCGCAGGAAGGCTTGTGGTTCAACATCAACTGCATCACCTGCTGGGAATTTTTTTGGCTCCACATATCCTGACAGTCAGTTAGTTGTTTGATTTGTTTACTCCAAGCAAACAAACCCTTACTGGAAATTTATTTTTCTACCTGGGGATCCTTTGTGTGTATATTTGAAGCAACCTGTGGACTTTGCAATGCTTACATTGATGAATTTCTAGACAACATCAATCACCACATTCACTTAATACAAGAAGGAAAGATACATTTCATTCACTGTCCCCATGTTATATGAGTGTTGCACATGAATTTCTTTGATATCTTCAGTTCAATTTCCCAACTATGCTATTTTTTTATCTATATACTCCAATCCATTTTTGTTTAAATATAAAAACTCCAAATGGATTTGATTCTTGATACTTTGTTTCTAAAACTTCATTTGTAAACCCAGTACCAATCTCCCAAATTGATCAATATGATTCTGTACTTTGATCATAAACTAGCCATATTGGTGTTGGGCGCCGTACCTAAAAGTTATTGGGCCTCCAAAAAAACCATTCTGTTTTTTTGATCATTTTGTTGCTATATTTGCTATTCACTTTTTGTTTTCTTTTGAAGTCTTGAATGAATAAAGTTCAGCATTTCATATTTTTTTTGTTTCTAATTACAACTTCATTAATCTTCTTGAATTACTGATTTAAGTTAAACTTTTTTTTGGAACAAAAAAAAGTTGTTTTAAGATCACTTCCATAAAAACTTTCAATTCGAAGAAAAAAAATCAACTTACATGATTATCAATTTTGTTTATCAATTTGCAAACAAATCATTTAAAAATACAAAGAAAAAGAATCTACTTACATGATATAATCTAACATATGCATGTATGTCAATTGATTTGTTTTGTCATATGATATTTGTTGATCTTCAGAAAACTTTTTTTTTCACCCAAAAGTCTATAAAACTCTTTACTAAACCCTCCTGGTAATCAGTTGTTTTTTCTCATGTGATATGATGAGGAATCTAAGGAAAAGCAGAAAAATGTCAATTGTTTTGTGACTATTGAGTGTTCAGAGGACGCAAAGATACAAAAGAGAGGGGTGTCCTTACGGATTCACAAGTCCTTTTGACTACTGTGAGCTTGACTTCAACAACAAGTTTGTATTTTTCAATTTCACACATGATTGATTGAAGTAAAGTAAGACGTTCTTCAGATCCCATTGATTGGTTGACAATTGAACCCAAGAGACAATTGAGTAAAGGATCAACATAAAGTGCTCAGTGAAGGTGTATTGAGTACTGCATCTGATTCCATGAGATCAGATAACAATCTAGTGAGTGAAGAAAACTCACCTTGAATTGATCTAAACCATGTTCTGCTTTCCCCTCCATTAGAGCAGAAACCAATCCGGCTAACCTTCTTGGATTTCCAGTCCTTTAGGAGCATCACCAAGCAAGACTTGAATGGATAAATGTGACTGAAGACTAGAAGATTCATTGGAGAAAACATTACTTGTAAGATACACATTAAGTGCTTTAATAAGTGTCCTCAAAGTTTGAGAGCTTGTCCTTTGGGAGGGCTTTGGGTCTCAGGCCACAGAATCTGGCCCTGGCACACAGGAACCCATTTAAGCCCCGACTTTTGGTCATACTTGAACTAAAAAAAGCTAATTGAAGAACTCGCAATTCAAATTGAGAAGAAAGCAAACAAGAGCTTGATTGAAATGTAATTGTACTTGAAAAAGGTATAGAATGAAAGATCACCAAGAGAAGAGCTTGAGTTGAGACCAGGAAATATCAATACAAATGATAAGGTTGTTCAAGTATATTCATTGATGTAATGAGTCATTCATGACACGTTGAACACTGAATCATGAATGAGTGGTATAATAAAATTAGCTGTATCAACAAACTCAATGACAAGTCAAATGGACTACGGCTAGGTGAGGGGTGAATGATAATGTGTGGAGATACAAAGTGGAATTGATCAAGAAAGTTGCTTGTGAATTAAAATGATGAATTTAACTACAAAGAAATAATAAAAGGAGAAGATAAAAGAGAGATTATAAACGTCCAAGGCTTGTGAGACTAGCCATTATCTGCTCCTCAATCAGGCGATCCAGTTTTTTCTGTTTCTTGAGGACTTTCAATCTTTTGTCAATCTCATCTGAATAATTGTTTACCCGCTTCTGTTTGAAATCATCCCAAACCTCATCACTCATGCCGGCTTTTTTCTTACGCATACCACGGATTCTATCAACAATAGTTTGTGATCATGTGAGACCTGGATGGAGGACCTGAAATTGGTCAGATTGGCCTGTTGGGGAGTTACTTGTTTACCGGAAGAGTCTAGGGTTTGGGAGTGCAAACTATGATGGTAGGTTTTTGTTTTCCACGGAATTATCTTCGGATAGTGACTTAGGCAAATCTTGGTGTTGTAGTTGTCCAAATGAAAGTACGCGCCTTCAATGTGATACGGGGAGGATTTTCAGTTTTCTGGGGATAGATTACTCTACCTGAATCACGTTCCATGAGACAAAAAAGCCCAATGGTACAACCGGATGCGTCTGGATCAGGATGTGAGGCATTGGCAAATTTGTCTCTGGTGATAACAAGATTGGAGCGGCAGCTGGATTGGGAAACCATATTAAAGAATTTTGAGGACACCCAAGAAACACCGTACTGTTGTGCAAGTTGGAGATTGGCTTTGAATTGACATAGTACAAGGTATGCGAATAGTTCTGAGATGAATTTTTCTACATCAGGCATGAGTCTCATTCTGTCAATATCTTGCTTGATGAGCTGGATAAATGGGATGATACAAAAGGAACAAAACATAATAATTGGGATTCTTTTGAATGTAAAGTGAAAAACAAATCAACATAGCCCCTGATTTTCCAGCATCACTAGCACCACAAGACCCTATGGGGTACATTTCACCACTCTTTGTTGCTCCCAAGTCTTTTGCAGCTTTGCTTGTTGAACACTTCCGACGTGAAATTCCATGGTGGTACAGGAGTTGAACTGCCCAATCAAATTTTTCTTTAAGGTGTTTGTTCTTCTCATTGTCAGGGTGAAGGGTGTAAATGGAGGCAACAAATTCGCCAGTCAAGGCGTTGACAAGGATGACGTGACCAAAGTAAATCTTGCGTTCCTTGAGGTCACAACGATTCGGATGGATCTGGATGACTTTGGCTGTGCTTGGGGCACCATGCTGGTCTTGTACAATAGCTCTGCAAAAGGCTTGGCGGCAAAAGGGGGGATGTCAAAAGAGATCACTAACCTGGAAAGCGGAAAAAATAGTCAGTCAACTAGTTAGAATGAGATCTAATAAGAGCGATTTACCTTGGAGTTATGAATAATACAACCTGATCAAGGTATGATAAGAGGAAAGATGTGTTGAAAGAAAAAATGACAGCTCTTGATGTGAGAGTGATATTGATTCAAGATGAATTTGAAAGATTGATGATGGGTTGTTGGATTCTGTGAATACAATAACTTGTCTTAAACGTAGCAAATGGCTATGGGGAAGTTTGAAAGAATATGGGTTGGGGGTTTGTGGAATGCAAAGTGCAAGAGGATGAGATCAGAAAAAACAATACACTTGAAAGCCCTGAAACAAACTGGGGGTCAGAAACTGTTGCTGGCTGATCAATATTGTATTTATGAACAGTCGTAATGCTCATATTCTGTTTGTACATGACTAAATCGGGTGACCAGATTGAAAAAGAAGGGTTTAGATTGATGCCTGGGTCCCTCACAATTGGTCACAGACTGATCTGGTTTCAATCCAGTACTATCCAGTCAATCTGGTCCTGGATTCTAATCTGGATTGAATGCGTATGGGCCCTGGGGCCTGGTGGGCTCTCACAGCTAGTTGCAGACCATGTTGATTTTGATCCAGTATTGAAACATTTTGATCTAGTCTGGCCTAGTCTGACTCCTGGATTCCGCAGAACCATGCTTGACATCCACAGAAGTTGTCAGACTAACCTGTCTGATGAGATTTGTTTCTGATAGGTTTGATTTGGAAGACCAATGGTTTGTATATTAAATCAATCAATGCAAGCCTTGTATAATCACTTCTCTCAATTGAGTGACAATACCCCTTGTTTCAGGAGTCAATCCGTATGATTGATACATCTTTGGGTCCAAAGAATTGTGAACAAAAAAACATAGTCACTGAATGATCACACCCTCAATCAAATTGAAATCTTATGAATTCAAACTTACTGAACAAGAACCAGTGATTACACTTTTTGTGTCCAAATCAATAACAGGCCTGTACATTATCAATTGGTCTTTTATATCTTATTTTGAAGGTTTGCACATCGGTCTTCAACAATCAAGTAACCTTCTTGGAAAGCTCACAATCTGAAGTGATTGACCACTGTAGAAATTGACGTCAGTGCTCCCATCAGGAAAAGGCAAATCAGTGATCTACTCCACCTACTGTCTTTCCATAAAAGCTTGGCCCAAAAGCTTTCAAGAGTTAAAGTGGTATTTGTAAATCAAAAAAGCAATCAAGCTGATCTTGAATAAGCCAGGTCAAACCTGACCCACCTAATCACCCCAGCTGTGCCCCTCCCCGTCCTATATCAACATCAAGGTTGGGTCTAAGAAACTGGACCTGGAATCAAAAGACCAACGGGTTCCGTTTCCCGTTGACTTGTCAAGTCATATCTTTGGTTTTGAAACAAAACCAATTTGAGGTTTTTGACAAAACCCTTTCTGACTATCAATTATTGTTGATTTCACCGGTTTCCCTACCCTTACCTCGCCGACTCTTTACTTTCAAATCTCGATTTTACCCTTGTCCTCTTGCTCAGCACCAGTTCATACATCTTCCCTCTGTTGGATGGCATTTCTGTGACTACCTTCAAAGGTTCTTTCTCAACAAATAAACAACAATCAACTAAGTAAATAGTCTTGTTAGTCCTTTGCTCCCTATATCTTGATTTCTTCTGATATATTTGACTGATCCTAATTCTATTATCATATTGTGGTCCTAGATTGTTTGATCCTGATAGAAGATTGAAGATTTGGTTTTATGCTAGAGATGGTGGTTTTATGATGGATTTAATTTGTGATGAAATTGCCAATGCGTTAGGTAACGAGAATTCTGTACAAATATTGAATGATCATCTCAAAGAAGAGAGATGATGAAATAAGTCAGGTTGTAGGTCCAATGCAGAATTGTATGATACGTGTGCTATCAAGGCTGTGATGGTGAGTAAGCTAGATTGACTGAAATGACATCATGCTTATTCATTCAATTCCCATGTTTCCATCATATTCATAGTAACGGAAAAATCAAAATCAAAACTTGAATCAAAGACAAAACCCAAAGAATTGATAAAAACATCAAAATCAAAATTGAAGTCAACATCTGACCCAAAATCAACTTCAGACTTCAAAACAACACCAGATTCAAAATCACCACCAACAAAAGAATCAATCTCATCTGAAACTGAGGGTTTGGGAGATAAAAAACCATTATGGAAAGCAAAAGAAAAGAAACAGAAGTACATTTCATTGAAATCAATTTAACTCCAAATTACAAAACTCATCAAGCGTGAAATCAGAATCAGAATCTGATTCTAATTCAAGTTTTTGTGTGAAATAAAATCTTTGGTTGTCATTTTGGTTTCCATGATCCTATCTTGTCTACGTCCCAGTGATTGTAGAATGATGTTCACTTGACTTGTTTTTTTATTGTCATTGAATAGTCAAAATTGCCATGAAGACTTGGCTGATTAAAGGCGCCACTAGACGGCGAAGAAGAGTTTGCCAATTGATCGGGACCAAGTGAGAACAAAGCGGGAGAGTGATGTGACAAAGGTGATGATATGACTGATGGTTTGGGCACTTGATAAGATGGTGGCAATTTAGGTGACATTGGTCCAGGGGATAATGTTAAGCTTAAATAACCACCAATAGCTACAATATATTACGGACTCACTCCTTGTTTGTCCTCAAGTATGTGACCTTCAAGCATTTCAACTTGAGCCTTGACAGCCACCAAATTCTCCTAAACCAACCCCATCAACATTTACCAAGTAGAGAGAAATCCCAGCAAAAATAACTCACCCCACCACGCAACAAAGCTGTATGCAAAACAAATTTAGATCCTTCCAACTCATGATGAATAACACCGAATTTCTTCCACTGAATGACTTCAGAACCCAATCCAAGGATGTTTCTTTTCCAAAAGATCTTTCTAATTTGATCAGGTCCATCTTGAATTGCAAGAAGTCTTCCACTTAAAGTACCAATGAACCAAACCCTTTTGATCTAGTGTTCAAAACCAAAGTCAATCTAATCATTTTCATATCCAAAAAATTGGCTAAACTTTCCTGTAAAACCGTGATCAAGCAAGTTCAGTTTTCTTTCTTTTCCCTTCATTTGGTTTATATTAATTTTATAAAACGTACTTTTACGGCTTGAAACTTGAAGCATATCAAGATAAACTCAAAGAAGTGACACCTGAGAGTGAAATATCCCCTTTGAAAGTGTGGTAAGGTACAATTGCACCCACTTCACTTATATCTTCATGTCTTTCCCATTGAAGTTCAGCTCCTTGCCATGAATGAATTGTGCCTAATTTGCTGACCATATATGCTTTATAATAAGGTGCATATTTTTTGAGATTGAGTAATTCCACAGCAATCTGGAACATAAGTGTATCTCATAAGACAATGTTCAAAAAGAGACAGACATGTAATATTTGTCCATTTTTGGGAACTCTTCTACCCAATAAACATATTGAAAACGGTTGAAATCAACAAAGAGTGGACCATGGTACTCAAGTTTGAACCTTTTTGTGATAAACATGAAAGCTGATGAATCCTTTATCGCATAGTCATTCTTTTTAACCAGAGTCCTCTCCCGTATCAACGTAAAAAGGGTTTCCCTTGGACTTACCAGCAACGCAGCCACAGGTACTGTACTGGTACAGTATTGAAGATACCAGTACAGTACCTATAATTAGAATACTCAAAATGAAGGTACTCAGTACAGTACCTGTGGAAGAATACTGTACGGAGTACAGTACCTACAAATTAGGTACTGTAAAAAACGCAAGGGAGTACAGTATATTCTGCCACCTCACGATACTGTACTGTACTGGTATCATGGGTCAATACTCAGGTACTATCCCGTATTGTACCTGGCACTGGTACTGTACTGTATTGTACAGTACCTGTGTAAGTACCTTGCACATGGTAGACACGCTTCAAGACACAAAATCAAAACAAATTATATTAAAGAAAGATAACCAGGTGAAGCTAACTATTGTTAAAAAAAGAAATTGAGAACAACAGAAACTCAAGAAAACTTATTGGAGTAGACAGGTAAAAAATTGTCTCAAGAATTTCTTGCACAAGAAGCTAAATCATTAGCAATTCATTGATTCATAACATCACCTGCTTTGAGAAACTTTCCCTTCATTTGAACCCCCTCCACTGACCACATACGCCCACACACAAGTCTTTTGATTGGCCGTGGCTTGAGAGAGCTCCGGTCTTGGGTGCAGATATCATCTGCGCATGAGAAGCCCCTCTCACAAGCGCACGATGACCCACTGATGGCCAAGTAGTCACGAGCAAGGCAGCTCAAAATTGGGTATTTGCCTTCATTCAACTAAAGAATGTTATCAAAATTAGAATACTATTATAACTCATCTTCGTGAGATTCACTGTGACAAAAACTGAAACAAAGTTACCTTCCATCATTCCAAAGCCAGATGAGGGTTCTCACCGACCTCTGGTGAGGGATCCTCTGCCATCGCCAGGTAAGATCTGAGTTCATTAGCTGTGTTGCGTCAATTCTTGGCTTTGTGTCTGCGGAATTCCTTGTCTTCTTCAGCGGCTCCTAAGCTTTGTCCATTTGTAGCACAGTTAGAGTTGGATGTGATTGGCTTGTAAGGGCCATCAATTTCCATTTCAAGTTTTTTTTCTGCATAGG
>KZ145352.1:1944-15052 GCA_002157085.1 Melampsora occidentalis | reverse complement strand
CAGGTAGGGCTGTTAACCGTCCGTGATCAAATCACTTCCTTTGTTATTGGTCATGCAGGATTTTGGGTTGACGACGTTGGCTTTGTCCGTAATCAGCGGCATATCCCGCTGAGAGCTGGGGAGGCACAGGCGGGGTCGAGTACCCATACTGCCTTCTGACAAGTATCAATGACATATCGTGACGCGGCAAATGGGCTTCATTTTGGCTCATGTCCCTTAAATAGATGCAAATGCAGTGGCATGGAGGGCGGTAGGGTTGGCAATGGGTGTTATGAAAGGAACCAAATATTTATTGTCGCCAACACGTACCTCATGATATTGACGGGGTGCACGAGGCTCTCAGGAGGCATGTGTGACATAGACGTCGAAGTACATACGCCGCGTTGCACAGACGGCAGAATCTAGGTGCCGTCGTTTCGTTAGGGAACGGAAACAAATTAAATGCTGAACAACTGGCTCGCATGGTGGATCAGCTTCGTGACGGTGGGGAATATTTCAGGCGGGTCCATTAGGTAATGTTTAAGTTTATGCAAACTTAGGGTGCGCCTGAGCGTGAATTGACTGTTTGCCTACGTTTTGATCAGAGTCAGACGCGTAACCCTGCGATTGAGCAAGGGATACATGTGAAATGCATTGCAATGCGTGACGTCACAGACCACGTGATTCCAGAGCCTGATTGTCCATACTGATTTTAGCTTCGGTTTGAGTTGAACAACCTAAATATTGGACGGGGGTGGCTGTGCGTGAAGAGATAACATTATTACAATCAATGGCGCAGGCTATGATCTTATGCGGGGTTGATTTCATAACCGGGTTGTTACAAGCTTGATTGCATACATGGAGAGAGCGGGGTCGGTGACTATGTGGTCGAAGGCCAATGGAGTGGTGGCAAGTATGGATCATTCGGGCGCAAGAGGGGTAGCTGCGAGTAACTGAGTGGGTCAAGTCAGCGATGAAGCAATAGTTTGAAGATCATTGCTCACATTGACGATCCACGGAGTGCCGGTCGTTGAGTGATTGACAACGTGACCGAACAAGTCGAAGGTGGTTCCAATGACAAGTGTGCTCTCGCCAATTCGCTCCATTGCATCAGGGGTGACGACATAAGTGCAGCGAAACGTAACGTGGCTGCGGAGCTAGAAGGAGCTCATGAGTAAAGGTTACGTAACAGATATCGTTGACGTACCGCTTCGTCGTAGTCTCGATGCGTCATCTCCAGGATCCATTTTGCCTCGGGGACAGAGTGTAGTAAAGAGTGCAACTGAGCGCGACCAGTCACAGTAGTCGTATTAGCAAGGCCGTAGGGGCGAGCGCCAGGTTCGAAGCGCATCATGTCGTTGGGATCAGAATACAGGACGGATTCACCACGTTCCCCAATTACAACGCGGCCACGTAAGGAGAACGTCTCATGTGTTACGAGATTAGATTGACCATAGGGTTCGGCAAGCGTGATCGGGGCGACGTATATCGCATCAGTCGACACAATGACATCGCTGAGAAACTTCCTACGATTGAAGGAAGCGCCACCGGGGCGATCGTGCAGCTTCAGAGATATAAGTACGGATTGTGGACANAGCGTATACTTGGAGATACTTACCATTCCTCGGATATAAAAAACACCTTGGAACTTAAGTGGTAGTGAATCGGGTTGGGCCATTGGGGAGTAGTGTGATAATATATTGGCGAAGGGGGGAAAGTCAAGGCACTGTAGCTGAGGTCACTGACGCGGAACGACTTGGGTGAAGGGAGGTAAAGATATAAGGGCGCGGTGGTAGGGCGTTGCTCACCTGGTTGATGAGGATACCTGTCACGTCCGGTCGTGCATGATGAAGTGATAGTAAACGTTCAAGCATGCATGATCGTGAATAGAAGTGGAAGGGCATGACAACAACACTTGCCGGTCTCGGATACCATACATTCAATTGTTATTACAAAGTCATTAACGGGAGTACATACATTGACAATGCGACGCTATTGGTCGCGACGGTTTGCTTGCGAAACAATTTGGTCGAGCCCAGAATTAGGAAAGGAGGGTTGAGATGAAGGGTCGCTACATGCATAACATATTGTCACATTTGGGCCTGAGCATGATGAAACAAGCGGGATGCGCTGAATCTAGAAGAGGTGATTAAGTATTAGTAGACGTCAGCGGGGAGCGTATGGGGACGATGCTTGCAACAAAGAAGAACTAACCAGGAGTCGGGACTGGGTGCTAAGGCAAGGGGTAGTACGACCAGGTGGACATGCGGGGGGCCTCGACGCTGTCTCTCAATTGACAAGAAGCAGGTTACGTGTTGAGCCTGTGTCGTTGAAGTCTGCAAACTTATTGTACAGGCCGTCACCGGATAGGACTCGACCTGCGGGACATGTCAGAAACCGGATACGATGAGTTGTTATGTGATGAACTTACTATGCTCGGGTCGGGTTGCGCGCAGTGTGGCGCAGACGTGAGATCGGCCATGCTATATGTGGGTGGTTGCGTTGTTTTCCACGTAAGTTAAGGAGTTCGGCAAGTGAAGACGAGGTAATTGGGTTGTTGGCGTGGCGAAGCGACGGGTTGGAGGAGTGTTTAGCGATCGGGGGTTGTTGTGGGTCAGCTGAGGAGTCTCGAGGGAACGACTTGTTATAGCTAGATTTTGTTGTGAGGCGATTGGGCATGGTGCAGGTTCCCACTATGGCAGACGTAAGTTGACCATTCCTGGTTTAGACCAGCTTCATTGATTGTGATGGTAAACTAAGCAAGCAGCGGGGAACCTATAGTGCTGTTGTGGCGTCAGTATCAGCCTGAAGGACAATAGTCGGCCGGGCCAGCGATTCGAGGTCATTTGAGTGTCAGTCTGAGCCAGAACCCCAAGACTTTCAATGTAGAGTCAAAAACGAGTTACCTATGCCGATGTAGTTGTAAACGCACACAGTAATGGGCGGCGCTAGGGGGTTGAATCAAGGCCTAAGTAGGACGCAAACTTGAGTGGTTTGGTCAGGTACGAGCTGAGTTGGGCGAAGGACATAGGCAGCCAGGCGGGGAGACAGGATTGCCAGGCGGCGTGGCGAGACGTGACAGAGCGTGCGTTTCCTGGGCCGGGCGAGTGGTGATCAACTTATGCGGTCTGAATTTTGGGTTGCGTGGGGTAAGTAGGCTTGGTCGAGTCCAGTTGTGGCACGTCAAGCATTGAAGCCAATGCGTCCTATGCTCGACTGTGGGGTGGTGAGCAGAGTCATTAGGAAGGGTTGGAGTGACGCTATAAGAGATATGAAGGCGATGGGCGTTGAGACCTGGACCCACCAACTCACCCGACTTCTTTGCCTACGCCCACGAATATCATCACCGTAACTCAACTTCTGCCGAAACATGAACTACGCTGGAAAGATAGAACTCAAGCACCGCTCCAACATGCCGCTTCGTTTCAGTAGTATTTTCTGGACTAAAAACAGAGTGAGTTACTTGACCATCAAAGAACGCCAGTCGCTGACGCATATTGCTTAGCTTCCATTTCATTGTGAAAGAGCAGAGCGGCGATTCGAGAGGTTTGAGTCGGATGTGATTGTAAAGAAGGACGCTTTGGAGGGTGTAGAGCTGGAAATTGTTGGAAGGCGTGGAGTAACCCAACTTGGGCCGAACCGCGTGTACCGCGTGGAAGGCCGTGTCGCTGCTGGCAGCGCTGTAGGCACAACGATGTTATTTGAGGACGACTTTAGCACAATCAAAGTTGACAACGGAGAGGTTCGACTGAATGGCTTGATGAACAGGGTTTCTACTCAGGGTGTTGGCGAAATAGTCGGGTGGTCGACACGCCGTGCCGCATCAAATGGACAAATCGTCGAAAGTGTCAAGGTTTTGCATAGGTCTTGGAACTCTGCAGTTAGTGTTTCATTTAATTGTGATTGGAGCCAAACGCTGATGTCTCAGTATTTGTTGGATAGTGCTCTAAACGGATCAGTTTTTTTGCGATTTATCTTCTAGACGCGAACATCACGAGCGAGTTGAGCATTGATGCACTGGAAGTTGGTAATGTAATTAGCCTGAGAGGGAACGTAGTTGATCACGAGGGCGCAGGTAACATTTGGGTGATAAACGTGAGTCTGGACATACTTTTGCGACGAAAGTTCCCTGACATATTTCTTTGCAGGCCGCGGAGGTGCTGTTGGTGTACAAAAGTATTTCTGTGCGCAGGAGCAGGAGACAGCGTGGATTGCCAGTGGTTTAGGAGTCTGGAAGCGTGTGAAGTATGCTTGATCATGTGCAGGCAGTGGATGCGTGTCACAAGGGGTAGCCTTTCGAGGCATTGTTAGTGCGAGGTGGCATGGGAGTTTGGGTCAAGGATTGTAGCGAAAGGCTTAGAGCTAGAGTGTCACTGTAAGGGGTGGGGCAATGTCACATAGTGTAGAACAGCGTATTTGCAATCAAAAGCTGAGCAGATGGAATGGCATAGAGTGTTGCGGACGGAATCGAGATGGGTGATAGCTTCATACTTGGGCGACATTATTATGACAGCACGCAGCTTTTTGGCGGTGCTTGAAGTCCTTAATCGTTGCGAGTTTTTTGAGGTGTTACCGGTGTCCGTGGGGCGGCGCAGCCGCCCAATACCTCGTTTACATTAAATCCTGAACTTTGGATCTATCGAAGAGAGACCGATTGTCATCAACTTCTCTTGCATACTTTCAAGCGAAGAAGAGATTCAGTCGATGAAATAAGCAACCAGCTCAAGCCATCTGGAATACGATTCCAGCTTCCCTTTTTGCACTAACAGAAAATCCTCATCAGATCCTTTATAAGCTGCTCCGTTTCCCATCAGCTGAGGGGGATTGACGCTGAGCACGGCTGGGCAACGTAGTGCTACCAAAACTGCCTCCTCAGAGCCCTCCTTAGTGATATAAGAACATGGTTCCCTTCAGAAATCTGTTATATCAATTTACCTTTGGCTTCACCCCGTCCTTTGAACTCATTTCGACATACCTCATCTAGAACTTGTATACTTCAAAGATATCACAATATGAGGCAACGCAGCTCGTCTAGCTCCAAAGCACGTTCCCTTCTACGTGCTCCATCTCGGTCTCTTGCACGGGCGAACTCGCCACGAAAACGCAGAGGGTCAATTACCGCTAGTAATCACCCGTACAACGCTCACGAGATGCCTAACAACAGGCAAGGATCAAACTCCAATCTTATGGACTTTTACAGCGGACCGGATTCCCTTCTGATCACTTCAAGCACAAGCCACCCGAAATCGATTTCGAGTCCTACTGTGCCATCATCTGATTCCCCACAAATAACATCTACGATACCAAATACTGATCTGAACTCGCAACGCTGTGTAATTCTGGGTACAAACGATAAACCTCAAGACTTTGTAGCCACTGGTACAGTCTCATACTTTCCAGAGAAGGAGTCAGCTACACAGCTAGAGGCTACTAGTGATCCGAAGCCAAACTTTCATTGGATCTCTAACCACAGATCTGCGATAGGGCCAAATCTTCATCGAAACCACACAGATCAACGAAGGTCGCCTTCTCCGAATTCTAGGACCGTTGAGGATGAGACTTCAGAATTCACGATTATGAAAGCTAGACGTGTAGAATTCATATCCACCACAGCTAGACGTGTTCAAATCAAAGACATCGTCTCATCTTCTGGACAGATTCCCCCAAAGCAAGCTCAATCTACATCAGAAGTGGGTTGTAAAAATATTGAATTGAATTCTTCCAGAGGCTCAAAGTCCGAAAGCAAAATACTTGGACAATCATGGAGTAAGGTGTTTAAAAAAAGGACTCATAACTTGGTAGGCAAGAATGACATTTCTAAAAATGAACATGTATCTATAGATGAAGACTCTACGGAAAAGAGTCAGAAGATACTTAAAAGATCGAAGGGATTCGAGACTCCCAGTGAACCACAAGCAGTTGATGATCCTCTTGCTGAATTTATGGTCACTATAACACAGTTGGGAATTCAAAATACTAGACCTAAACTGATCAGTTTAGAGGAAGCACAAAAAAACGATGAACGTCGAAAAGCAGAATTTTCGAGAGCTCGCGCTGGTACTTCCAGATCTGTAGGATTTCCCGAAGATATTGATGAGAGTTTGTATCAAAAATCAGTATCCTTAGACGATTTCAAGAGTAAAAGTAAACCTATGGAAGATGATGTTGATCATCAAGAGGGTGGAGCACTCAAGGTAAATGACCTCGATTGTTCAGAGTTGGAATCATGTGATTGATGATTGAAACATTTTGACAGTCTTTTCATGAGCTCATCGCTCTCAGTGAGGCTCAGAACCACCGCAAACAGAAAGCTCAAGGTGAAGAAAAAGACGCGGGCGTCCCAACAATCACGAAACGGCATGCCTCAGGCCCCATTCCGTATAGTCTTGATTCGACAGATGAGATCACTGAGATGTATGCACTCAAAAGACGACGCTCAAATATTCAAGCACACTCACACGCCCAAGAATTATTGTATCCTAGAAAATCTACTTGCTTTGATCAGAATTATCAATAACCATGTTGTATTGGAGCTTATCTTGATTTACAGTGCCGTTTGAAAAATGACATGCTGTGAATTACGTTCCTCTCTTTTTGATTGTTAATGTTGTTTGCTAAATCTTGTAGAGAAAGAAACTTTGAAAGGATCTTGAGATGACATGCCTTCATATGATTTTGACTTGTGCCACTACAATTAAATCCATTCTTGAGGAAAAGTGTGTTACACAGAGATACATACGATGATCAGCTGCTGAGAAAATGCGTTTAAAGCCATATCCAAGTGTGTAATAATCGTTTCGAGCTAAAAAGCAACACTTAGGAACAAAGGAAAGTCAAAATATGCGGCACGAATAATTTAAATTATTTCAAAAGTCGTAGGTGAAGTAGCGGTTACATTTAACCTTGCTTTTGAGATGATTGTCACTCCATGTTCACGAGCAGCAGGAGAACGAAAGATGCATGTCAGCATGTATGATAACAAAGGGGAAGTTGCACTACTACAAATCACCAGAGGGAAGGAATAAGAACAAATACTGTACATTATAGTCATTATCAGTTTATGTAAAAATGCCAATAGAATTTCCGTAATGTCAAGTGCGGATCAGCTTTGAAGCTCGAAATTCAGAGTATAAAGACCTCACCTTCTCTGATCGTCTTCCCCCTCAATCCTTAACCACGACCACTACTTCACACAAAAATCCCACGAAAACTTGTTCACTTTTCCTGAATCACTTATACATCTCTTAAACCTTTTTCATCATCATGAACCCTCCTAAAATCACCCTTGAAGAAATCTTTGGTCATCGCTTTCGAAAATCATTCTTCCTTTACTTCCCTTTGAACATCTCCTTTGTCATTGGGTTAATTGCGATCTCTCAAAAACTCTCCCCTTATCAAGTTCCCGCCGCGTTTGTCATCAAAGAAATCATTAAATTCTTACCTCTCATTCTTTTCTGGGCTTCTCTCTTTTCTCAAACCCTTTACTGTTACTTTGATGTCCCTCCAAAGAAACCTTCCACTGAGGCCAAAAAGGATATTGAACTCGGTCCGGTAGCTCCTCCGGATCCTCCGGCTCCTACTGCTGCTCCTCCGGCTCCTACTCCTACTCCTCTGGCTCCTACTCTTCCGGCTCCTCCTGATCCTACTCCTTCTTCTCCTTCCCCTCCTCCTCGTCCTCTTCCTCCATCTATCGATGCTGCGACCTATGCTACGCTTTCCTGGCCTGAAACCGAATTAATTTACGACCCTCTTTTCCTAAGCTGTGGTGTTCCTGGTCCTCCTCGTCGTTTCCTAACACGCGATGTTTGATTTTTTTAATTTTAATGATTCTTTCATGCAATTATTAGATTGGCTTTGATATTTTTTTGGTTTAGAGTGATTAATGATGATACTACCCTAATACAGATGCTGGTTCGTCTGTGTCTTCTCGGCTCAAGCTCAGCTTGGCTAGGTGCTCTAAGCTCTGAGGGGACGTATTCACTATTCTTTATTTTTCATGATCAATCGGCTCATTCCAAATGTAAAGTACAAATTACTATTGCTACAATAGAAAGATATTTCAGATACGTCAATGCAAATTGGATATCTCATATAATCAGTCATGTTCGGTGCAATGACATCTAATGCAGGAAGTAATACTTAGATATTGAAGTGGATCTCCAGATCCTTCCATGAGACTTGCACAATTCAATAACGGTTTAATCTTGTATATCTACATATAATGAATGACGTATTATCTATACGTTATAATATCTTTCAGATCTCATGCACCCGCAGGAGATCTTTTCTCTCGTTGCAATCCAAGTTAAGTTGCTGACACGAAATGCAGTCATGGAAGCAATCACCTAAGAATACGAGTTCAAAATTCAACACAATCAATTGAAATCATGAGACTTTTGCAACTTGATGATGGTTTCATCCCTTCCAAAGCGCTGTCCATTCTTTACAAGGAGCTTTCAAGTCTCGTGCCTTTGTAATAAAATAATTCTCTCATTGGGATCAAATTTACGTTTTAAATGAAAATTCAATCATAGACGCAGTCATCCAAGGTTTCAAATCCCAAATTCAACCTGGCGCACTCGAAGGATGGCTCAGCACAAACAGCTTGAAGACCGAGTTCGAGTTGCACAAATTGATACTTTATCAGGTAATTCTATATCTGATGTACAGGAGGCAATATACAAGTAAGAAAGAATCTCCAGATCCCTTTTCATGCCTTCGTCGCACACAGATTGATATTGCATCAGGTAAGAACAAGACGCAATCTATAGGTACGAAGGAACATTCAAATCTTTCTCCATGCCTTCGTCGCAAATCGGTTGTCCCGTTGATATCAAAGTTGACTTGTTGAATAAAACAGTCATCACGCGAATTCGTATTCCCAATCGAATAGATGCCCTCGATTGATTCCTCAGGACAGGCGAGCTGTGTCCAGTTTTTGCGCTAAGATTTCACGACGAAAGCAGTGACATATGAGTTGTTATCAGAAATGGAACCGGTGCACTCTAAAGATGCTCAGCACAACCACGCTGTCCGCTCTCAGCTGGGGAAAATCTCCCAACTCTTCAGGTTTTAATCGATCTTTGAGAGATATCGCTGATATTCGTATTATTATCTCCTGATAAAGAACGAGATAGAGATGAGTAGATGGAGATTCTTGAATAAAGCTATTGATAAATCATCGGATTCGAGGGGAATGGTCGATTGATGATTCGAATTTCGGCTCACTCTTCAGCAGTTCTCAAGTGATATTCACATAGCCATAAGTAAGGTGTAGAGGGTATGGGGTTAAACAAGTATTTCTATCGATTCAAACACCCCATACAGCCTCTCGACTCTCTGCGCACCACACACCCAAGCAAGTTGACCTCTCCTACCTCAATGAGTCTACATCAATGGCTGACTGAGAAAGGAAATAGGGGATAACATAGCTTTGATCATGGTATGTTCATGAAATTGCGAGTTGTATTGGAGCAAAATGTCTTTGTTTCTGGAAATGATTGTGGTAAAACATTGTCTCAAACTGACATGTGGTCAAAACATGGAGTGGTTTATAACAGGAAGGCTATCCCTCTGTTCAACAATCCAGTCCAAAGATTCGAGGTAAATAGGTCATTGATCAGGTTTGGTAAACTAATACGTTTTCCTAAGAGTCTATGTTTATTTTAACGAAATATAACGATGTCTGAAATTTTACTATAAATGGTTTTTCTCAAGCAAAATTTGGAATACTTTGATTTCGTGTTACATTCTTTGACACATATCTAATTCTGAGTATGTATTGGAGGTTTTTTGAAACGTTTGACTACGTCGGGAGTTTTGGTTGGGGTGTGTTTGGTTTTGATTTGGACTTGTGTCAGGACGATTAAATTCATTCTTGAGAAAGAGTGTGCTACACAGAGATACATACGATGAGCTGCTAAAAAAATGAGTTGAAGGCCAAATCTATGTAAAGGTGTGATAACTGTTCCAAGCTGAACAGCGAAACTTGAGGAAAAGGAAAAATATGCGGTACAAATAACTCAGATAATTCCAAAAGTCCTTGTGGTAGGTGAAGTAGGTGTCACATTCAGCCTTGCCATTTTCAGATGATCTTCACTTCGTGTTTACGAGCAGCAGGTGAAACCACTTTTAATGCGGATAAGTTTTTCTGTGCATGCAACACTGCATAATCAGTTTTGAATAGGCGGCCTCTACATTTGTGATGTTGGAAAGGAATCGTCATGCGGGGTTTCGTCTACGCACTCTTAGATTATCCATTGCGTTTTCGAACAGAGAGAGCCACACACTCATTTTGAGAGTTGGATTAACGAAACCAATAGCAGGGTTCATAGGAGCGGTCAGGATCACTGTTGAGCCTGCTGGACGTTGCCACGAAGCTTTTAGCCGAATCCACCAGCGTCGAGTTATCTTCAGTGCCTTGATGAGTCTATCTTGAACTGTTTTGTATTTCGCGGCCAAAGCACGAGCACGAGCACTTTTTCGGGCCTTAGCTATCCGCTCAACTTCTTTCTTTCTCTCATCCGCTCTTCTCAGTTCTATTGCATGAACTTCGGGTGCGAAGGGGTCGTCGCGGATGAAGCCAAGGGCTAGACGATCCTCTTCGATCTCGGCGTTCAGGGTGTTCCAACGTTCTGTTGATTCCTCAAACTTACGGCCGAGAGATTCCCAATCAGGTACTGGTAAATAATCTGTGAGACGAAACCCAACTTCTTGAGGTTGGAATGGAGCAACTAGAAAGACCTCGAACGCAGCGACGAAAATGAATGTGCAATCAATGGAAACGTTTGGTAAGCCAGCGTCACATCATCGTGGCCCTTTGAACTTGGGAAAACTCGGGTTTGTGTTACCTTTTGTGCTGGTCAGCTCAGTGGGTGACCTTTCAGGTCGATTGAACGCAGATAATGGATTCCTGTGCGCTTCATCCCATGGGGTCTTACGAGACAAGACAGGCGATGGAAGTGTCCTATATGGATAGGAGGTATCCCCCCGCACGTACTGCGGTCGCAGTTTCAAGGGGCGTGATGAAAGTGTTTTCTTGTTCAGTGAATCTGCCGGTAGCCCTATTGGATCGTAAGTCAAGCCTATTGGATCTTTGATCCCCGTGGCGATAGATAGGTCCTCTACTGCCGTTTCGACGTCGGTTATCCCCTCAGGCGAGCGCTTTTCAACCCGACTTTCAATTGGCCTTGCTATTTGAATGCTTCTTCGAAGCCGCTGGTTGGGTTCTCCCCGGACACCGACTGTGGGTAGAATCGAACCGGTCACTGGCTTCTCTGAGCTCACTTGAAAAGGCTTGGGATTTCGGCCGATAGAAAGCCCAACGATATTGATCAGACAAAATGCGAGGAGAACACCGAGAGTCCCATGAGAGCGTGCTTTGAGGGAAGCCATCGTGGCAATCGGTCTGGGAAGAAGCGACTTGAGTAGAGTCACATCAGCAGAAGTTCAAATGGTAAATTGTCCGAACAGCTTCAGACTGTGGTCTGAAACTTGAGCTAATGTTTCTCAACACTCGATCTATGCATGCCATCCCTTCTGGAATATTTTCTTCTTTCTTCTCCCTTCTCTACTACCACATATGTACACTTTAAGTTACAAGCCGAACCACGTCATGAGCGCACCAGAGCCCATCGGTAACCGCACCTCTCATCTTATTCAAAGGAGTCAAAGATCTGCTACACGTGAGAAGTGAAGGATCTAACCCTAAGCTAGGACTTGTCGATGCTAAGCTTAAGTAAGCCACTTTCACTATCGCGTTCGTCGCGCTGCGAGGTTGAGCTTATGCCACTGTGGCATTGTCCGGGAACGAGAGCAGATCATGTCGTATAATTGTAACGCAGGTGCTGATAATTATTTTGGAATGAAAGGATCTTGCCTGTCACCACAAATATATAGATATGTTGAGGAAAGGTTATTTATCAAACATCTGAACTACATGCGTGTTATGCTTCTTGCAAACTACATGTTATGCTGCTTGCAAAAATTTGCGTGACGAGTCATAGAATCAATCTCTTCCACTCAAATCGCTCCTTAAATCAGATCCTAAAAAACCCGAGACTGGGTTTCTCGATATTGGGTGTTGTTGGGACTCATTAAACCATAAGTGTCTAGTACGCTTTTGAAGATTATGGGTAACTTCGAGGATGTACATAGCTGAGATCGTGACAGCTAATATCTGCTTTCTCAAAACATATAACACCCTTTTGATCTGGGGCACTCAAATCACAATTTTGAGGCGTGTATGTAGAAATTTATGCATCCCATGGTGGTAGGTTTGACTCTTAAGCCCAAGCAACGCATCACCATTTTGAGTCACAGCAAATTTAATAACATGTATGGATATTTTGGTGGGTAGGAGCAGTATTAATGATTCTCTATATTGTTTAGGATTGTACCTCTGATGTAGAAGTTATCATATTTCTGGCTTGCCCCCTGTGAGAGATGTTTGTATGGTTATTTTACAGGGATTTGAGATTATGCAAGACGCTTTTTACAATCTCAAGGCCCAAAGTACAAGGTTTTCCGTCGTACCCTCATAATAGCCTAAAGAGCATTGGGCCAGTGATACGACCGAGGACCAAGAAAGGACGACTGCTTGAGGTCACTTTAAGGAGATGTATGCCAGTATGAGAAATTAAACTAACGAGGCTAAGGAAAAACGCTCAAGGGGAGGCACGTCAATACAAAGTGCTAATCATACATAAGTGCGCTCAAATTGGTGATCTGTTCAAGCACGAATTGGGGACGCAAAATTCAATGTTTCAAAATTTCAAAAAAAAGGATTAATGTCTTTTACAGGTTTGATGAAGAAAAAGAGTTGGGCAAGCCAAGTAAAAGGGACATCTCAAATGAGCTGAAAACGGAGGAAAACAATAGTACAGCAGTAGAGAACACAAAAATCTAACTACTAATGTGAGAATCAAGTTAAAGATCCTTAGGCTATCATGCGCTGTTGGCTGCACCTGAAGCTGGTGGAGCAGTTGATGTCGCATTCATGGCTGGAACAGTTGATGTCCCATTTGTTGCGGGATCAGTCGAGGTCCCGTTATGTGCAGGGGCTGATTTGTCGGCATCTTTGCCAGGCTTGCCGTGTTTGTGCTTCTTCTCATCATGGCTTTTCTTGTCA
>MWRL01019205.1:0-11333 GCA_002157085.1 Melampsora occidentalis | reverse complement strand
TGAGCTAGCTTTCAACCCTGTATCCCCAGCATTTCTTGAGACATTTGACTGTAACGGCCCAAAAACAGGTCAAAGATCGAAGGTAGGAATTGAGCCTTGAGGGTCGAATTTTTCTTGGCGCCTTTGCGATTTGCGCCCCGGTGAGAAGAGCTGCAGGGCTGTTCCCGGGCTCATTCAATAGCCCTACTCCATGCGCATCTTTTGAGGTGCTAATCACCTTGACATGAGCACTGACGCGTAGTATATTGCTCAAAAACTCAAAAACGGTCTAGGTCAGTAACCTCTGTAGGCGTATTCCAAGGTCCATACATGCATTTCACAACGACGTGATTGCAACCAGGTCAAGAGCTGACTCTTCTCATTGATGCCTCGGGTCTTTGCGGCTCGAAAGATTCTCTCACATTATGCTGACATCATCACTATCAACGCTTTCTATGAATGTATCTATCCCAATATCTACAGACATTAAAGCGACGAAAGAGGATATTCAAAGCCAATAGTGATATCATCACCTCTATGGAAAGGTTACAGTTTATGTTATAATATTTATTAATCATCAGATACACTTCATCAATATCAACAATCACTTTTGAAAGTTTGTCAAGTACAACAACCGGGGCATAATCCTAATTGTTCATGAAAGAGATCACAAGTAGAACAAAAGAGATGTTTACAACGATTACACATATATTTAGAAGAATGAGAATGATGAGTCGTAGATGAAGTAGGAAAGATTTGAGAACAACCATAACAAGACTTGGGAGTTTCAATCTCATCAACTTCATTCGATCTATCACACAAAGAGAAAAAAAACAGTACAAGAACAACATCAGATTAAGGAAAAGGATGATCAAGATTTATGATTCAACAAGGAAAAGATAACACTACTCACCCATCGATTTCTTTCCAATTAGCCACGGGAAAAAGATGTCGATAACTTCTAGCCAGATGAGGAGAACTAACGACCGTCAAACCACAGATCAAACAATCCGTAGGTACATCACACAATTTACTACCACATCTAGGACAAATGAATCCAGATGATTTGAGTTTAGAATGACAAGCACATAAAGATGGGATCGGATTGGAAAGTTTGGTGGGGAATCCCATTTGCATTAGATCGGATGAAGTGCTGGTAGATCGGGTAGATTGAGTTGAGCTTGGGTTCACGAGTGAGGGTGGAGGTGGGATGGATTCGAATAAAAGGTCTTTGAAATGCGTTTCATTCATGATTACACCGTATTTACCTAAACTCTCGTAAATGAGAATCAGAAAAACCCCCCATTCGAATGATGTAAGCAAGCCCTCATCAAAGTTTCGATGATAGCGTATGATGCATACCTTTAGTCTTTCGACAAATTTCCTTACAAATATTAACCTCAGCGGATAATCCAACAATCGAAACCCGCATACTGAGATATACATAACAGGGCATCCATGAGCGATTCTGTTACTCAGGGGGACTTGTATATTATAAGGTAACGAGAAACACACCGATCTTTTTCCAACTTTTCAATTGTTTTGTGTATATCTTCTGGATCACAAGTTGTCAAGGAGCCCATGATGACCAAAGTTTCCTTGGATCCATGAGGAGGTAGATGACTATGACAAAAGAGATTGTTAGAAGCTTTCTTGCGTCCATGTTTTCAAGTCAAGTCTCAACTCACGCCAAAGTAGCACGAGCCATTTCAAGTGCATTTTGAAGAGACGGTTCTCCCGAAGGTTCTAATTTACGTTTATTACTCAATGCTTTGTGATGATCGACTGGATTACCTGATACCAAAAATAAAACGCGTAAAAGATAAGTAAAAGATTATATTCATATATCCATAAGTCAAAGATATACCTGATAAAGGACTTAACCTTTCAGCAATAGCATCTTTAGTAATAAAGATACACATTTGACTAATCGGATTTTGATCAAAAAACTCCGTCACAAATTCCTATTCCAAGAAGATTAACCAAACCAAAAAAAACCAAAAAAAAAACAATGAAAGATTAATTCTAGAATAAAAGGTATGAAAATGTAGGAGGAAACGAAAGATTGGGATTTAGGTAACTGATCACCCACACACCTGAGCATAATTCAGACTCATTTCTAATCGATTAGGTCGTAAATCCCGATCAGTCATAGCTAATGAAACATCCATGATTAAACAAAGATGACGAATGATGCCACGTTGAATAGAAGTAGTATCTCGAATAATCCTTTATTCCGATCACAATCATTACCAAAAACACCCCAAAATTGATCAATGATTTGGTTTTCTTATTTCAAAGAGATGAATGATGGATTGAAGTGACTTGATACCTTTTCCGTTTGTTTGCCATTAATTGATTCACAGCGCCTTCCAAACTACCTGAATCATCTTCTCTAACAATATCCCAACTTCTTTTATATTCATCTTCCCATGCATAACCTTGTCCATCTTTACTTGCATAAGCTGTGGCTTTTTTCTTGGATTTAGCTGGTAATGGTTGGGTGGTGGTGGTGGTGGTGGTGGTGGTGGTTGTAGTTTGATTTTGTTTTGATCTTGTGGTTCTTGCTGTTGGATTGTAGTCTGAGTCACCATAGTCTGAGTCTGAATCGATGTGTGGCATGTTTTGAATGATGATAATGATCGATGAAGCAAAGTTGATCGAGATGTTCGCTGGATGAAGTTTGTTTGATTTGACAGAATGTAGTTTCTGAAAATACAGTTTTGCAGAATGGTGTTACATATTTCTCTTATGACTGTCACTGTCTGTGTCAATGATGGTACTGTCACTTTTCAGTCTGAGTTACTTCCAACTTGAGTTCCAATTCTTCTAAAGATGATCATCAACTCATCATTCATCAACTTTCGATTTCAATCATCAATCAAATCCAAATTACTTCATCAACTTCGACTTCAACTCAAAAAATCAACTTCAACTACCACATCCTCAAATCAATTCACTTTCGCTAAAACTTGTACTGCAACAGTTCCATCCTACACTCGTCATCTAATCTTACATCATCATCATCATCATCAATCTATCAATCCATCAAACTGGCCATCTGATTTAACCACCATCTCTCCCATCTATAAAACCTTACAAAACCTGACTCAAGCCGGTCAAAGCTTACAAGGCTTAGGTTTGAGTCTTAGTAGTACGAGTTCAGAGTTAAATCATTCATCAACTTACTACTCTTCAGATATCATTCAAGAAGCTTACCTTCATTCTGCTCATGATTCAATCAAGATTCCTTTCCCAATCTCAACTTCAAATCTAAATGAATTCATAGAATTTTATAAAAGTTTACCTACAATAGAAATCAAAAATCAATCAAATCAATCAAACCCAATCTCACCTAGATCCGATTTCTCATCAAACTCTTTTTATGTTTATGTATGTGTACATGAAAATAGAGATTGTAGATGTGGTATTCGAGGCAAACCATTACTCGAAAAACTCAAATCTCTATACCAAACTCGACGTTCGACCATGCGTAATCAAGATACAAATCTGATCAAATTCTTTCCAATCTCTCATATAGGTGGTCATAAATATGCTGGAAATTTAATTGTTTATCCTTCTGGAAATTGGTTTGGTTTATTAGATCCAATGAAAGATGATGTTGAAAGGATATTAGATTGTTTGTTGAGTTTAGGTACTCAAAATCAACAGATTTGGTGGGATAAATGGCGTGGTCAAATTGGATTAGATAAGGTATGCATGCTCACTTATACTTTAAGATTTTTGTCACATTCACTCAGATTATCATGAACATTAACTTTTGAATCGCTTTAAGGATCTTCAATGGGATCTTTATAAATCAGGTATAAGAACTTCAAATCTCGAAAATGGTATTAAAGACCAGATAAACACCCATCAAGGTCCTGATATCATCGTACAATTCAAAACACACCAAGGTGAAGTGTTATCTTTAAAAGGTAAAATAGGTGAAGACCTAAGATCAAGTTGAGTCAAACCTATTCCTCATCTTTCTCCACACTTGGATCTCTCTCTCTCTAGAAGTATGTACTAGTTTACATCCTTCTTGACCCTTTTTTCTTCTTAAAAGTTGCCAAAAGAGGTGAAGCACCTTCTATCGAAGCTACTTGTGGTGGTAATTGTGAATGTGCAACTTGTCAAATTTACATCAATCAAACTGCACCTATTCCTCCTCCAAGTGAGAATGAAGAAGAGTAAGTGATCCCTATCATCTTATGGTGACTGCCAGCTGCGATCATCACAATGTTTGACTCAAATCGGTTTACTGTGAAAGTATGTTGTTTACTGCCATCAATAGACGTGATAATTCAAGGCTAGCTTGTCAAGTGATTTTAACACCAGAGTTGGCTACTTGGCTCGAATGTCAGACCGATCCGCAAATTCAATTACCTCGCTTTTGATCACAAGATTTAACTTGATTTTTGAAAAGGCCAGATCATCTAGCTGATGTTGATAGATCATCTTGAATTTGGGATGATGATCATCAACTGGTCTATACTATCTAGCAGTCTCTAGCTTATTGTATAGATATAGATGCTTGGGAAACTACAAACAGTAGCTTTCTGCACAAAACCACCAATGCTCTTTGTAACCTCTTCCTTGTCATATCTAGAGATATATGTAGTTTGGAATACCATAATGCAAGATTATTCCATGCACCTTTAGACACAGTTGTAACTTACTGTGATCTTTCCCACTTGAAATCCCCTATCACCCCTATTGGGAGTTCTACAAACAGCTGAATGCACAGTGATGCTTCTAGCAGGGACTGCTCAAGAGGAGCACCATACAGAGCACAAGGTCTACAACTGTAATCAACAATTGAGCTTGACTGGCTGATGAAGATCAGCAGCAGTTTTGTAAAAGTTTAAGAATTCAATAGAGATCAGAAAGACCAAAACGGTCAGCAGAAATGGTTTGTAACACTACATGATCATTGCATTCATACAAACCAATGATCAAGTTTTACAATCTATGTAACTTTTCCATGGAACCCAAAACTAGACAGCTCTGAAGACTAAAGTTCACCTTCATTTCCAAGTTGTAAAATCAACCTGTTCACATACTCTCTCCAATCTCCTCATCTCATCTATTTATGCGCACATCATCAATCAGATCCACCACAAGGTCAAAGGTACCAAAAAGCTCAAGATGAAATCACTCACTATCAACTTCAATAATTGTACCCGAACCACTAGGTAAGATTAATACTGTATCAATTTCAGCGTACATGGAGATACTAGCTTTAGCTCCTCGTTTGGTAACGATCCATTGGCCGGATTGCGTGCGAAGGAAGGTTTCCTTAACGGACGATGTCTCACTATTGTAGATGTTTTCAGTCAGTATCGCTTGATTACCAGACCCATCTGAGGGGTGTTTAAAAATCGGTTGTAAACGTCTACATACGTTGGTTGATCTTTCAAGCATTCTAGTACACCTAGACAAACCTCGACTTCCTTTTCACTAGTTTGTTTTCCAGACCAAATCTCATTTTTAGATAACCAGGCAGATTGAAGTGAAGATTGTTTGTAGTAGACTTCATTAGTCTTAAGTTGTATAAGAAAGCGATGATCAAGCATTTTGGTTTTCACAAGATCGCTGCACAAATCAAAAGGAATCCAGTGATCAGCGGCTTATGAGCTTGACATATCATGTAGGGAGCTGACCTAGAGGTTTGATTTGGCCATTGTGCACAAAGTCGCTTCAGAAGACGGCTGCTTTCAGATAACAGCTTAGCGTTGGGCAAAGTAACCCCTGGTTTGATGCCATCAGATGATGGAAATATGAGTGCTAGATTCCAATCCTCTCGCTAGCAGAAAAAAAGCAAAATGAGATGACAAAATCTTCAACACATCGCATCAAGCTAACTCACAGCAATACTGTAGAATGAAAAAACTTACTTGGAACCATAGAACGTCAGCTTTCAGCTCACCATTCTGGACAAAGATTGACAGCTGTTTGGGGACAGTATGCTGGTCCACGCCTTCTGATAAAGGCGAACTCGACAACATCTTACGTCGCACAAACTTTTCAATTGGGCTCAAGTTTTCTATCGCAGAGCTTTTCTCTGCCATCGCGTCAGCCAATGCAAGCTCTACATTATAGTGGGATGAGCGTGGATCATGGATTGACGGGCCCGGCGCCGGCGGTTTGGCTGGCTTAGTCGATGATTGAGTTGTGGAATCCTGTGTCGGTATCAGATTTGTAGGAGATGATGTTATGGCCCGCGTGGATTCGCATGGATGACTGTCCATGTCAAGTGTTTGAGCAGGGTACAGGTTCAGTAAGCGTTTCGGGTAATGATCATGACCGGTCTCAGTAACCGCGGTAGGATACAGATTGGAGAGATTTTCAGGATAACGCAAAGTAGATGACCCATCATTCATAGATTTGTCTCTAAAAGCTAGATATTTGACAGATTTGGGACGAATGCTGATTAGATAGGTGTAATCTAGTGTAGAGGTACTCAAGAGCAACCAGGCGTGAGGGAACGAGCGCTACGACATACATTGTTCAACGGTCGCGAGGGGGATAGACTGCGATGCACTTGACATTTCAGTAGACAAGCGCGCCTGTACGGAAGGTGTTGGATCCATGGAAGATGTGCTCACGGTCTTCGGTCTTGACGGAGGAATGAAACTGATACCCATCTCTGCTCTCAGTTGTTCATCTAGGCCTTCGATGGATTGGGCGCTGTCATCGATACCCGACAGGTGGGAGTTGGCGAATGAAGCGGATGCCCAAGAAAAAGCTTTCTGTACCCATTGAGAAGGTTCCGCTAGACTCTTCATGGACACATCTTGAATGCCATCAATTGAGCGCAATGCAAAGTTCGAGAAAACGTTAGAAGGCGGGGGCTGGATCGGCGGAGGAGGGTGTTGAGAAGCACTTCTGGCCTCGCTGCCTCCAAGTAGGCTGAGAAGATATCTAGCAAGGCTGTTGATATCCAGTTGACTTATTGAGCTTGTGATTTGAGGAAGATGGATGATCTTTTTCTGATTCATTAGAATGGGGAATGAGCCAGTCTCTGGACACGTTTTGTCAATAAATGCGTTGATATGAGTTGCAAGTCGCTTGGGTATAGGCTGTGGATGCAGCTGTGGTAGCTGAAGCACTGACGAGAGATTCGCCGAGATAAGTCATGTGGTTACTCTTTCATTCAATCAGCAAAGTGGTTATACTCACAGCCAAGATATTGGTCAAAATCAACACCGCCGCATCCACTTTTCTGTACATCCCATCGCCATAACCACACACTCCAGAATCTCTCCAATTTATCAATCAATTCTTTTCGAGAATTAGTATATTTCGACATGATTCCATTCAAGAGTCGATATTCAAGATAACCTGACTTTAAAGAATTTAGTAAAGTGTCATCTGTAGGAGCATGAGACGAAGTGGGCTTTCCCTCAAAATCGATCGATAATGAGGTGGAGATTTTGTTCGGACCATTTGCAGGCGTGTCGATCGATTGAGGAACACTGATCATCTATCCTACTCATATTGGACCAAGGGACTCATGAGCCCACCCTATCTATTGATAATAACATCTTTAGACGTACCGCACAAATATGGAAGCCGGGTTCAGGTTCATGATATAATATCTTATGCTTCGAACTATGAACCACACGTAAGGATGAGTCGCGGGTCGGCTTATATGGTGAATTTGTCGAGGGTCCAGCATGGCTACTACTCGGTCTAGATGGATTGGCATTGAACCCCAAAACAGAACTAAAGTTAACCAAGCCTTGAAGAAGTCCTATTTGGCGATTTCGTTTTTCGGGCGATAAATCTGCAGTTCGATCTGAGAAGAAGAGGACCGATGACGGTAAAGAAGCTTCAGGTTCATCATGATCGCCTGATTCATTGATTTCTTCCTCGTCAGGTAGTAGTTCCTTATCGTTTGGAGGTTTCACATCGTTTGACCATATCGTAAATGAGACCAGCGTAGGAAATGGGAACTTGCGTACAAGTTGAGAAGACATCTTGAGTTGATGTTGATTGAGAATCGAGAATCGAGATGGGATCAGGTAATCTAGAAGGTCAAATGTCAAGTTCCACACTGCATACAAAATGGTCAACTGTAACTTTCGGCTTTTTATTCAGACCGGGTCCCGTTGACTGAGTTGACTGTAATCAAATCAGTCTTCCAAAGACCTGATCCAATGACTTAGTGATTCCTGTTCTTGCCAATCAAATCTTCAATTCCCTCATAATAATATGCAAAATGGGTCAATGATAAATCAAGAAGCGATCAAAAACAAAATTGAAAATATTAAGCCGCATATTCCTTTCCTCAGTCAGTCAGACAGCTTGAACTATCAACGATAATGAGCTTCTTAATGCTTGATTCCTATGGCTGATTTCACTGAAAGTAAGCAAGTGTCCGATTGGAGGCAAATCACTACTCCTTTGTTGAATTTTGACCTTTCAAAGGTCCGACAGCGAGTTCAAGATTGTCAGATCATTGGGCCACATCAAGTGACTTTTTAAACGGATCCACTTGACCCTCTCATATCTTCAGGGTTCACAAAAAGATCAGTATAAAGCAGTCAATAACATCAAAGTAACTTTCACCATATCTACATCACATGGATCAATCGGAGAAGATATTGCCTGAGAGCTGGGACCCTAATTAGAACAGGTGAGAATCACAACCAACTACACGGTAGATGATACATGATACATATATGGGACATGACTGATGATTGCATGAGGGCAATTGTCATTTACACTCGTTCTTTGGACATTCTATATGCCATAACACAATCAAGTTTGATCAATCCGACAGGGATAGTCAGTGAGAACTCATGGGCGAATTATCATATAAATGATCATAGCAGGAAGGTAAACTCACGTTGGACAAGATGCTGGCGCACGCAACGGTAGTAGTACTCCATGGCCACTCCATCAGTGCCTTTATGCAAGCAAACTTTCATTGAAGAAAAGAAATAAACACGAAAGAAGCTCATTTGAAGAAATGAGTACATACTCTGGTGACAGTGTGTCAATCTTGGCGGAAGCTTAGAGATAAAATTTGACTCGACCAATAGGTCTGCCTGGGTTGCTTGCTCGATCGAGAGATATTCCGGCATCGCAAGGGAATGATCCCGCCGTGCTCAATGGTTTCGGACCTTGACAATCAAAAGCAGCTGTACGATGATAGATACATGCGCCAAAGGTAAGCAGTCCGGTGCCGTTTGCCCATTGGTTCAATAGGAGAGAATTCTTTCGCACAAGGTAATTGATTATCACACCTTCCACACGTAGAGCAATAACGGTGGACCGTGTCAGTTTCACTGATTCTTTCGTTACACACTACGAGCATGAATATTTGGTAAACGGTGTCCAAAGAGATAGGTCAGTTCAAACTCTCACTGAACATGATTGATCAATTGACTTTGATAAGTGAAAAGACCGAAGACTCAAGGAAAATATTTGACCAACAGTATAAGCCCTTGTTCTGCATCGATGGTAGACGGCATCCGTTGAGGCAATCTATAGCGTTAGCACGTGTAAAAATCTGCGACCCGAGATCTCCTGCGAGCGGGAACACGAGCAAAATATGAGAGATGGTGTTCGATGGCTTCCAAAACATACTTCAAAAATCAAGTACGAGTCTATTTTGCAAGTCTTAGAGGTCTCTCGATTTGAAAGTCTTGAAGGAAATTGAGGGCGAAAAAATAGAAAGTATTTATGGAGAGCAGGCAGAATTAGCAAGAGAAGACGGAGGACGGTACAGATTTTGCCACGTCTCTTCAACTTGCAAAGGCAGCCTTATATCATCAATAATTCTTTTGCCATGGTATGCTGTGAGCTGGAAGGCTATTCAATGCTGTATCTACGCTTTTGTCACCCCAGTCAGGACCCTGTGGCTACTTATCAAGCAGAAGGTTGCTATTGGCTATTTTTGGTTACAGAGAGTGTTTGTCCCATGATCAATTCTCCACAATTGATCTTTCGTCAGATGTTGACTTTCTACACATCCACCTTTGGGTTATCTCAAAAACAATTGCCACACAGAAGACACTGATGTCGTTGGTGAATCTCAAACTTGACACAGCCTCTCTCTCGCGAGGCACCAAGAGAGGCTTCCACCTCGCGACTACAAAGTATCTTTGACTACTAGCTCCGGATAACAGGTCATACAAAGAGTACTTGCCAAATCCGTCGAGTCTCTCAAACGTACTGAAATTATTAGGACTCGATGATGTGATATGTCAGTTGGAAAGGAATTTATTGAGCTGAGCCGGTGTCAGCTGAGCTTCAGGCTACTGAATGATCACTGTTCTCTATCACCATTCCACTAAGTTAACATGAATTTTCGGGTCAACGCAAAAAATCTCGCATAAAAATTTGCATACCGTGGTTTGAAATACTGTCCCTCCTATCACTCTCGAGTCCTTGTGCCTGCTTCACATTTTCAGATCCTTTGGAATTTTTGCATCCATCACCATGTTGGTATCCTTGTAGCACGTCAACGTGCACACACAGGGAGTTTCAAAAAAACCTAAAAGTATTTTGATTGGATCCATACTGAAATTAGTGTTAATCACCCTTTGTGAATGACCATTTGACTATGGGCTTTTTGGGATCCTTTGTTGGCAGATTGGTTGAACTGAGTGCCAACATCCCAATTGATGTCGTGCTACAAGAATACATACACGGTGCATCTTTTGCCCCTGTGGTTTATTTTGTTGTACATATTTATCATTGTTCTTGCATGTAATGGGAGATCACAAATGAATTAAAATAAGTTTCAAAATGTAAAGCTATACCTTCCCTCAATCAGTTCGAGAGATGTGAGCAATGATCATATCCCTAAAAGCTTCATAACTCTGATCTGTACTAGGACTGTTTGTTGCGTATCACCAAGAACAGCACATCAGACTACATGGTACGTCATACATATATGAGGCAGCCAAGTGAGAATTGAAACAGGTTGAGTGAGGTGACAGGTTTGATGAACATCATTCAACTTGAACGTTTCAAGTCTTCTCTGGGCATTCTAGATGACATAACCAACAGGATCAAATTTGATTCATAGCAAGGGACAGTCAGTGATGCGTGAATTATCATGTGTACATACTTCACCATGGAGACAACAAGATAAACTTACGTTGGGGCAAATGCTGACGCACACAACGGTAGTCTATCGGGATTCCATCAGGGTCTGTATGCCTGCAAGCTTTTTTGGTTTAGAGAAATCGGGAAGGAAGTCCATTTCAACCAGTCAGTATTCTGGCGTGTCAACCCCCAGGGAAGCTCAAAAACAAAAACCGACTCAACAGATAGGTCTGGCTCGGTTAGTTGGTTCATCAAAAGTTATTCCGGCGTCGCAAGGGAACGATCCC
>KZ145341.1:1365-13193 GCA_002157085.1 Melampsora occidentalis | reverse complement strand
AGATAAAATCCGTTCCCTTTGATCACTGGCTTTCATGCTTCTGGAGCTCTTGAATACATCTTTGGTCAGTATAATCTTGCAAAACAAAACTCGATTTTTCTTCTTCCAAACATCCCTTCCTGTTGTAACATCAAGCATCAAGAACCATCCTTTTGAGATGTGTTTAAACAATTAAAGACTACAGAAATCAACACAATCACTAGAATTTGATCACTTAGGAAGTGGACAGTAGGATCTTTGGGTAGAGTTTGAGGCGAATCCAAATGACGGTCTTAGGGTTCCCGCATACTGGACAAGAATCGCTCCCAATTTTTGTATGGAGCAGCTCACTTGAGCCCGTTAAAGATTACAGAAGTGAAGGCAACACTGATGTGTTTCAAAATGGGAGATGATTCACTACACAGTACCTATTGATCCCTCGTTCGGTCTGACTGACATGTTATTTTGGAAAACTGTAAGCTTTATCTATCAAACAGAAATCTGATCAAGAAACCCAAAAAGAGTCTTGATGTTGTATTTACTCATTCATATTACAGAGTATGTTTTTTCTGTTTTCTTTATATGTAGGAAAGATAAACCCAAACCCAAAAGTTCAAGGATATGCTTAAAAAACAGAAAACCAATCAAAAAATGAACCAATCTCTTCACCGAAATTCAAAAAATCCTTCAATTTTTTTCATGAAATCTCAATCATTTGATATTTTTGATACCAAGCATGTAGTTTCTATCCATTATCTCAAGTATAAGATTCAAGTATCTTTTTGTTTATGATTTAAGTTTTTAATTTATTGGGAAACAAGTAAATTCAATCTAGAAGAAATCTCAACTTGTTCTCTAACCAAAGTAGAAACATAAGAAACCATAAGGACATCCTAAAAAAACAAAGAAGCAAACCCATTAGTGTTTCATACCGATTTAAAAGCCAAACGAAGATTGAAAGAGCTTACAGCCAAATGAGATTGAAAAGAATCTTCAAAACTCAAGGTTTTATTAATCGAAATCGAGTTGAGAGTGTTCAATAAGAATTGACCAAGTTGATGATTAGGCGCACAAAGGTTTTGATTAACTTTATCCACATACTCATTGACTTCGACTACCATCTCCTTCAACTTGATCAATAAGGTTTGTAAATGATAAATCGGTAATTCAGTTGAGATAGGTTCCTTGAATCGTTTGATCGTCGAATCTAGATCCATTTTAGGTAATTTCTCATTCAAGATTGGTTTTGAGATCAATTCCAAGGCTGTACGTTCGGCTGTTGGAATAGATAAGGTGGACGGGACCGGTTTGAAGAGTAAGTTGAGTGTTTGAAGTGTCGAGAGTCCGATGGGTGAGGAAATGTAGGTCTTGAAGGTTAAGCTCACAGGGTCGAGGGTGAGGTGGATCGCGGGTAATGGGGCCGATTCGGTGTTGTAGAAGTCTTGGATAAGAGATGAGAATGAGTTTAAGACGGGTGAGGTGGCGTACCTAGGTGTGTGGTTTTTTTTGAAAGGATGGTTAGTTTTGATGATCGAGGGGATTAGAGATGGGTTGTGGTGACTTACCATCCTACTACTACTTCCTTTGGACTAACCCGATGATGTAATTCTAATAAAGTCCTATGATGATCTGAATCTACAGCTACATCTCTACCATTCGCAGCATAAGGTACACCGAAGCTACTTCTAACCTATTGATCGAATCGAAAAGAAAAAAATCAAATCCCAAAAAAATCAATTAATGTTACTTTTTTGATTGAATTGATGGCAGATTGAAAAGATTTACTTCAACTTCACCGGTTTCAATGTTTCTTACTCCTAAGAGAGTTCCGAATACTCGATCTTGATGATCAGGTCTTCGTAAATGATGATCTAAGATTGATGCTAATGGTAATGGTTGAATGTTGACATTTGTGATTGAAGTTAAGTTTGATTGAAGTCTTGGTAAAGAGAGTGGTTGAGGGATATTCATTGTGAACTGTTTGATTCGATCAAATGGTATTGATTATCTATCTATTTTGATTTACTTTCGATTCTTGGTTTGGTGTTGGTTTGGCAATTTGCTGAGCAGGAAACTGGTTTACTTGACTGGCAAAGGGCTCAATCAGACAAAACCTAAAAGAAATGTTGAAAATTAAAAAAGTCAAAATTGGTTATGTACTTAGGTTTAAGTCACAAATTTGAAAAATTGCAAACTAATAAACACTTCAACCATCAATTCACCACTGGCACCACCAACCAACAACCAACAACAAACCAACAAGAACAACTACATAGAACAAGAACAACCAAGAATAAGAACAACAAGAACAAAATGACCAACACAACAGATTCACCATTCCTTGCATCAGCCAACACAAACACAACCCACCAAGGTTCAATCTGGGCAGTTCTACTTCACCCATCCTTCCCAGACCTAGTCTTCGAAGCTTCAGCTCTCTTAACCAAATCCACATCCCCACCAAGCACGAACCCCAACATCCAACCTATCATCAGTAGTACATCTAAAACTAGTTTCCAACCCAGTGAATTTTCAGTTCAAATTAAACAAACTGCTTTGGATTTGATTCAAAAATATCAACCACAACAACAAGAAGAAGAAGAGAATGATGATGATGATGATGAAGATCGGATGGAAGAAATTAAAGATCTTCAAGATACTGAGGAAATTAAAGATCAGAAAATCAAAATCGTTGAAGAGATTTGGAGTAAATTACAGATTGGTTGTTTTAATAAAACTGATGATCGTGGTATGTATTGACACTTTTTATCAATTAATCAATCAAACAGACAAGACTCGAAAAAAGAAACTGATTCAAATGTTTTCTGGATTTTGATCGATCGCGATTGATTGATTGATTGATTTATTGAAAAAGAACTTGAAGCTACAACCAATTTGTTGATCACTCTTTTACTTTCACTCTTTACAACTGATCATGTTAAATTCTCATCGATGGTCAAACAACTCTTAGAAGCGATCTCAAAGGCTGAAGGAAAGACTACATCTTATGGAAGATACAACGTGTAAGTCTCTTTCATTCTTCAAATAATCACTCAACAAAATTCAATTAATCCACTTTTTTTTCTTCTTGATTTCCCAATCAGTCTATTTACTCTATTCAATGCACTACCAGCACCAGTAGAAAATCAAACCCCATTACAACTAGAAGTCTTAACCAAACTCACCGAAATGAGTACATCTCATCCTGAAGACCTCAACTTACTTTTGCCCACTTTACTACGTGTTCCGAGTTATTTATCCCAATGGAATCTCATGAAATCAGATCAAGGAATCTCATTGATCGAAAAGATCATCAGTTTATTGGAAACCGGTTCGAAGATCACCGATGCGTTCAACTTATCGATCGTTTATCTTTCTTCCCCTGTTTTTTCAAACCCGGCCGAAAACCCCAACAAATTAGAAAACGTGATTGAACAAACAATTAAATTAACCTTAGGTTTACCTGATTGTTATCGATGGAATTTGTTAGATGAAATCAAACCGATCTCAACCTACATCAAGTCCCATCCAATCGGTCAGACTCGGTACCAAGCTTTATTTAATCTTTTGAAATCCGATCGTCCTAATAATCATCGAGAGATCGAAAACTTGTTGGATTCAAAAACAACCCAACTTGAGCCATCGATTAAGGAATCGATCAAATTCAAATCGAAGTTATTAACCCTGACTGATCTTTGTTCTAAGCGAGTCGGAGGACATGTTTCGTATGAAGAAGTGAAGGTTTCTTTAGGATTAGAAAGTCAAGGTGAAGAAGATGATGGAATGGAAGTAGAAGAATGGATCATCAATGGTACTCTTTCCCTTCCTTACCCTTTCAGAAAAAAAAACATCTCAACCTCATCTAAAAAAACCAAACTGATTTTTCTGATTGTGTTTTTCTGTTTTCGTGGTTCTAGCCGTGAAAGCTAAATTGGTTTCTGCAAGAGTGGATCAACCTAACCAATTGATTTATATTAATCAATCGTCTGCTAGATCATTTGGAAAGAATGATTGGAAGATCTTGGGATCTAAACTTGAACAATGGTCTGATTCGATTGATAATCTGATCGAAGTGGTGGGTCAAAGTTTAAATGAGGTGAAATTGGTCTCAGTCACTGCTTGAGAAAATGTTGACTGAAATGATGAAAAAATCAAAAATCAAAATGAAGATCTGATTAGATCATATAAGTAGATGTTTGAAATGAAGTTTTTTTATCCGATTTGGAAGTTTGGTTTCTTTACGTTTTTGAAAAGAATCGAGAATTCGATCACTTCTTACCTTCTTCTTTCGTTGAATGAGAGATATGGTATCAAAAGAAAAAGTTTTTTTCATTTATTTGATTACTTCAAAAATGTCATCTGAATCTATCTTTCCTTATTCAGAAACCGTACCCCAAAACCTATTTGATTCTTGTTTTTCTTGTGTTCTTTTTTTCGGGGGGGGGCAAGATTCCTTTGGGTGTTTTTGGGAGTGATTTGTGAATTTGTTATGAGTGAACTTGAAATATCTTATAACAACAAAGAAAAAAGAAACTTGGCAATGAAAAAAAAATTGGATTTCTTTTTCTTTCTTCTTATTTTTTTGTGAAGAAGTGATGAAAAAAAATGCGAGAATGATATGAAAGATGTGATCTTTAAAGGTTGTTTTTGGATTACAAGGTTTTTTGTTTTGTTTTTGACTACAGCTATTCTGAAAACAAATCTCCTGGCCAGGGCCTGCTTTGGGTTTTCTTTTTATTTCATATCCGTGGTTGTTAATATCATCCTGATTTGTCCAAAAGTGGTCTAAGTTGACAATGCAAATTGGATAGGCTGAGTGAAGTGTTGGATGTGTACCTTGGACAAGTTGAGTTAAACAAGATACTTGATGTACATATGTAGATGAGGATAGTCTGGATTTTGGCCATTGTGAGGCCTCATGAATGGCAATCAGGTGTGATGATCAGGAAAGGAAGAGTTGTGGGGTGGAGAGCTGGTAATAGGAAACTATTTGGGATGACTGAGCAGGTTGGATCAGGATCAGGATCATTTTGCATTGTCAGGGCAAAAGTGTTGGCTTTTACCACTTTTAGACAAATCTGGATGAGATTATTGACCACGGATATGAAAAAAAAGCAAAGCAGGCCATGCGATTTGTTTGGTGTATATAGTACCGTTGGGATCTGCCAAACATTGTGCATCTATTCTGTCTAAATGTAGATACATTGCTGGCCCAGCGCTTTGATTGTTGGATCAACAAATGTTGTGAGTGATCACAAAGACTTGTTTGTTTTTCTATGCCAAGATATTTATTGTCCAATCTCAGGGATTTGTACAAGAGAAACACAAGCACAACACCCCCACAGATATGGAGGATGTGGATTATATTTGTAATGTAGATTTCAAACATGATTTCTCTGAAAGATGTATTACTTGGGTTTTCATTAAACATCTGTTTTTGGATGACAAATTACTTCAAATTTCATCATGGGTAAGTGAAAACTTCTTGTGAGAAATTGAGAGCAAGAGAAAGAAACAGCAGGAAACAGGTATCTGAGGATATCATTTCTTGCATAGAATGCATCCACCTTGTGTGTGCTGGATCTGGTGCTTGCCTGAATCCACCTTGAGACTTTATTGAAATATTTTGAAATTTGCTTGAAGATATTCTGGAATCTGCTTGAAATCCTCTTGATGCCCGTGGTAGTCTCTGGCCTACCAGTGACTAGTAGCTGGTGGCTGTGATACTAGTATAAGTATAGTTGGGTATAGTATAGTTGGAACTATAGTCTACTTAACTATACTCAATATAGTTTCAATTCATCAACTATCAATGAATCTCATTCCACACCTCTTGGTGTGTGCATGTACTTGATGTGATACACAAACATGTACATGGTATCAGTTGATTGAAACCGCTGCTGCTAGGTATTTTGAAGAAACTTGAAGATTGATGCATGTTCCTTGTTTTGAAGTGTGAAAGATTGAATCCTGTTATCATCCTAAAACAACAAGCATCTATCAAGGATGAACTTTGATTGAGGAATCCCCCAGAACATTTTCTCAACATTCCTTTAGAAAAATCAATGTATAACCTTCTTGAACAGGAAAGATTCAAGGTTCAGTCCAACCTGGAAAAAGGTGTCTTCTCACCAAGCATTGTCATTCTACTTTTGTTTTACTGCTCACATGTGGTCCAGGCATACATTGACGGTTGCCTTGGGACAACACATTTGATTCAAAAAGAGCCCACAGTTGAAGGCAATGAGATGCATGATGTTATTGTTCATCAATGTTCAACAACAACCAACATACCGACAGAATACAGTCAAGCCAATTCTGAGATGTCCACATTCTTGAAAAACATGGAAAATGAACTGATGGAAGATACAGATCTCAATGCACTGGAACACCTCAAATACTATCATGGATCAGATCCAACTGGATTTTGGATGCAAAGTTTGCAGGGAATAAAGACCATGGACACATCCAGATGTGACAAAGATTCCAAAGATGTGGGAGATCACCTTGAAAAGAGAAGAAGATTAATCATGAAATCACCTCAAGACTCAGAGTGTCAAGAACTAGATGCAAGTACAAGAGATATTCACAGGCTTCCAAATTTTGGATTTGATCTGCAAGGACACCAGAATCAGATGGATCCTTTAGCATCAAACTGTAACTCAAAGATGAAAGAGATTGCTTGCCACAACAGAAAACAAAAATGCAATGAAAGCAGTTTTGAGGTTCATCATGGACCATATGCACCTGGATCATACCAGTATTCAAGTTTTCCATCCAAATCTTCAGAAACCGTAAAAGATATTGGATTTGAAAAGGGACAACCTTCAAGTGATCCATCTATCATGAAGCTACTTATATTGAAAGGAGCCATAGCATTAATGTATAATCCTAAAATATCAAACCAGATAGACACTTTTTTCAAAGGAATAGGAAGAGTCTTTGACCCAACTCTATTCTTTCATCCAAACATACCCTATACTGATGACAAATTCAACTCAGCCATCCAAAAAGTGAGAGCAGAGGTTGTGTTAGCATATTTTGGGGGGTTGAGAATGACATTTCAGGACAATACCAGAGGGATATCATTTGTGGAATTTATGGGCAATGGATGGCAGTAGCTAAAAGGCTACCTTGACCAACAACTCAATATTTCTACCCAAGAGCTCACTACACTTCCCCCAATGTCAAACAGAGCAAGTGCAGACCACTTCTCAAGGCCTTTCATTCTTCTACAGTATGTTTTGAGGCTTGATAAAAGTTCTCCTGTCCATTCCAGCTTGATAGTAGATTTGATATCAGGTTGGGAAAGATATTATCAACACATTCAATTCAATATAAAACCCTCTGCACATCTTTTGCTTCAAGCTGTTGAATCTGAAGTTAAACTCAGAAAGAAGACAATTTGTCCCTCCAAGGATGTGAAGATAAAGAACAGTACCTCAAAGCAGACTGCCAGTTTTTCAAGCTCAATAAAAGTGAATAATTTATATCAAGATATGAATTTTCTAAAAGAGGCCATACGTAGACAGCCAGCAAATTACCTTGCAGAGATAGGCAAACATGTTTTGAAAACTCACAAAGACTTCTTGAACCAATCTGAAAGCTTCTTTGACAGGCTTGAAGAAGATATGAAAAACAGCCTGGAAACTGCTGAACATTCATATGTCAGCCCTATCAAGACAAGTGAGGATCAGAATCTGATCATCATCAACTCAGATATGGTCCAGAGATTTATCTTGAGAGTTAAACTGTCAATCATGCCAGCCTTCATTGGATCACTTATTCTCTTCCATCAAAGCCAGGAGAATGACAAAATGATTGAAAGTTTACTTAGGACTGGGTGGATGGCCCTGGAAGATTATTGTTCTCCTTGGGCCAAAGTGTTTGTTGAAGACACATCAGCAATCATCATGACAAGAAAGCCAAAGGCAGTATATGATGTGAGATGGTATGATGGGAAAGACACAGTGCATTATTTTGCTCTACAAAAGGAATACAGTCGTGTGCCAGTAAATCTGTTACAGTTCCTTTGTGAGCTGTGGTATGATATGATGACTTCAAGAAGAACTGATTGGGGTGAAAACCTTGGCTTTCAACCAACACCGCCACATAGACATCTAGCCAATCAGATTGCCTCTTTCATGAAGAAAAGGGGAATCAAATTCAAAAACACAAATGATGATTTGAATAAGTAATTTGCACCAAATGAATTTTAATCTATCTAAAGCTTTTCCTAGAAACTTGATTTTATCATTCGGGCAATACCCAAACCACTCCACTCCAAATAGCAGTTTCAAAGCGGTTTTGTGGTCCGCTATGAACTCCGCAGTTCATAGCGGAGCCCTGCACCAAAACCAAAACGCAGGGATTTCCATATCAGAGCAATCACAACAAAATGGATTGAGGATTTGGATCCAAAATATTGCAATATAGCGCAAAATACAGTGATTGCGCTTTCTCTGCTCTGAAACCTTCTAAGTCTTTCTTTTCATACATAGCAATTTGAGTGCTGAGCAACTCATAGGGGCCATTCCGCAACGCAATGAAATTGGGTCAAATTTCATTGTGTTTTGGAGCGGTTCAGGTATTGATTCTGGTCATCCAATTCCCATGACACATCTGTACACGGTCTCTTTGTTGATATAGGCTACTTAACATGATGGCAATTGATATTAGAATGGCCCAGGAAAGTAAAGGGAATTATCTGAAAATGTGTTTGGATTAAGAGCAACACTGGGCCAGCAACGCACCATGCCGCAACACACATGTTTTTTGGTGTGTTGCTCTGCAACACGCAACAAAAACCTGAAACTGACGCTGCATTGCGGTCAGTACCACAGCAACAAAAGGTGAGGTCAGGTTGTGCGGTGCCTTGACCATAGCGCAATGCAACAGGCGCAACAGGGCCAAAAAAAATGTTGAATCAATGTATTTTTTGGCAAGCAATGCAACAACTCTTGTTGCGGCCCAAAGAATCCATTGATTTGACAGATGTTGTTGCGCAGCGGGTCAGGCCGCAACCTAGAATTCGATTCTATGTTGCCGTGCAGTCAGAAAAACAACAATGCAGGCACAGGGCAACACACAACACTTGCATTGCTGGCCCAGTGTTGTTAAGAGGTTCAAAATAAAGGATCTATGTTTTATCCATCCCTTCAAACCAGTATATGGGACCAATGCTAAGAGAATCATAGGCTTCCTGATGTTTTTCTGGAATAAGACAGGATCATATTTTGCCGGCATCAAGGTACTGAACTGGGTAATATTGTATGAATATACTGTGTCTACTTGCTGTCAAATTTTGAACCCTTTGGGGGACACATCTTTTGTCTTAGGGATGTCCATGTGTCTTTACCAATGGTCTTCACACCATGTAGAGAATCTTGAATCTTGTGAGAAACATGAGGTGATTAAACTCATTTGACCAATTTTCTAAAGAATAACAATAGACAGGTTGTTTGCCTTGGACAACACTGCAACCGCTCCGCTCCGCTCAAAAGAGCGTGAGTGGAGTGGTTGTGGTGTTGCCTTGGATCATCCTATAGATTTCCAAATCCTTCCTGCAATTTTGATGGAAAATTTAGTCACAAATTGACCACGTAGGTCCTTGAAATTTTATCTGGGGTCAAAGGAGATTGACTGTATAGATCAACATAATCAAAAGATAGAGGTGCAGACTTAGTTATACTGTACACTCACACTCAGTTTATAAAGTCATCCTTTACAGCAACCATGAGATCACACTTCAAACAAGAGAAGTTGTTCCCAACATCCAAAAGGATGAAAAACTGCCTTGCTTCAACTAGGCGACCAAATCTTTGAGGCAAACCAGTCTCTCTCTTTTCCAACTTGTTGGACTTGTGTTGGATACAATAAATGATTTATCACTGATGTAAGATGAGTTTGATGATGGTGCTGTGAGAAGCACATTAACACAGTGGAGTGACAAGTCAGTCAGATTTATGATCAAATGAACTGGTGAAAGTTTGGACTTGGAATTGATTTCAATGATCACTCAAGATCAAAGTTGTGTAATTTCATTTTTTAGGGAATTTGATTGATAAGTACACAATACAGGAGGTATCTATAAATCAGAAAACCAATTGTTACAACACACAATGAAAAAACATTCTGTTTACAAAAGAGATGGAACTCAACAAAACCATCCCAGATGTTAGAAAAAACAATAAATAAAAGAATACAAGAGACAACATATGCTTAAGTGTGATAGAAAAGATAATACAGAAGGTAACCATAAGAAATGTTCAATGTTAGGTGGACTTAAATGCAGATCAACTGTATATAACCTTAAGAATCAATAAAAAAGAGAAATAAACCCCATAAACCAAAAAAGTTCCTAGATCAAAGTAATTGTACAGAGTACAAGTGTGAGTGTTGCAGGAATGATGTCTGAGATGATCAATTGAGAGCTTGATGACTATAAATTCCAATCAAAATCAAGTATCAGTATACAATCACACAAACTTCCAATGTGTTGATTTTATCAAAACTCAACTAAGTATTGCCAATCGTCTACTGGTTTGGTTTGGTTCCCATTACTCTGAGATTGAGTTTCATTGATTGAAGAAGCATTCCCCTAATCAATAATTTCCACCAAAATGAAAAGTCAATCAAAAATGTAAGTTAAACATCAAAACCTTGTTGAAAATAAAAAATGTATGGGTTTCTTACCTGTTTTTGATCCGTAAGACTTCCACTGAAAGTTTTATTCACTTCATTATTCTCAACCAGATTTGGTTCTTTTTTATTGACTTCTTGATTCTGATTCTGAGCTTCTGGTTTTTTAGAATGTGTAAGATGATCTATATCCAACCACCAGAAAAACTTCATCAGATCTCTCAATTCTACTTTTGACTTTCTTTATTTTCAAATCAAATAGCGCAAGTAAAAAATAAATTACCTGCTGAAGCATTCGTCGATGCAATATCCAGCGTTTTGGAGGGTTTAGAATCTTTCGGGGAATTTTCCGGTACAACCGATAATCCCGAGGTCTGATGGATTCACAAACCAAAAAAAATAACGTCAGTCTTCATCTTTGTGGGAAAATATTCCGGATTATGAAGTAGCAAAAAAATGCTTTATTTACTGAATGTGGTTCAACACTTGCACTCTTATCACTTGGATGCGCAATATAACTCGTTGGCTCAGAGAATCCGAACTAAGAGAACATTGATTTTTTATCATTTGTAACATCGTACGTGTGAAGAGTTGAAACGGGCAGCAAACGAACATATAGATTGAGGTCAGCTTCATGATCAACATCATATTCTAAAATCTGAATTCGTATTGAACTGATAACTAACCTGGTTACCATGTGGAGTATTTGTTTTGTTTTCTTGTGAGTTGAAATCGTTCTTAAACCCCGTGCTCTGATTGATTTGTAAAGCGATACGCATCGCATCGTCAGTTTAAAGCTTGACTGAAATGATAGAACGAATCATTCTAAGGATTGAGAAAGTGACTCACCAGATCTTGGGACGTTTGCTGAGAGCTTTGAGACTATCATTTTAGTAATAAGACATCAAAATGGTCAGTATACTACTACACGTTCGCTTTTCATACAAGCACATTTCTCTGTTAAAGACGCATTATATCATGAATCATAGCACAAGGCGAATCTCTAGCCAATCTTAAGCTCCGGATAGATTTTACGCCTTCGCGTAGCACAACAATTTTTCCCGATCCGAAAGAAAAGACCAAGACAGATGACATTCGGAGAGGCTTACTTGATGGGCAGTGGCAGTATTGGAAGGCACTGAAATGTTGAGACTCTGTGTGAAGGAAGAAAGTCACACGAATTAAAAGTCTGGTAATATTTTTTCCTT
>KZ145331.1:0-13006 GCA_002157085.1 Melampsora occidentalis | reverse complement strand
TCCTTGCTAGCGTTGTCTCAGAAGAGAAAGATACACAGTGGCAAAATCTTCTCGCAGATGCTATGATTACTCTCTCCAGTCTTTTTGTTTTCTCTGTCTTTCTTTTCTTGTAGACCTTAATGTAGATACGACCAATTAGGTGCAACAAGCCTTGTCACATGGCTATTCCTGGCTTCACCAGGCTCTAGAGCTTTTCGATAGCACGTGCGAGTTCCTTACTCACGACACCGCAAATTCAGGAAATCTTCAATTCGGAGCTAGCCCGTTCTCATAATATATATTGCGCACATTACAGTTTCCAATAATCTAGACGCCAATTTATGTATATTTCACTTCTCCACAGCATCGAGACAATCCTCATCAATATAATTTTTTTCCCTTCCAATTTTGTTCTTCTTGCTATTATTTCTTGACTTGAATCAGCTTGAATCGAGCTTACACACAATCTGTCAGAAAGAAATTGCCGTCAATCTCACAAAGCTTATCCAGGTTCTTCCGCCGAAGTATCTCGAGGAAATCGGCAGGGAATTTGCGCTAAAGCTGCAAGAAGACTGCTGTACGCAAGAAGGGGAAGAAGTCGATAAGTCTTGCCGGGCGCGAGAGTACACAAAGCATCAGGCGATAAATCCACTTCATAGATACTTGTTCTGTTTCTGTCATTCAGTTACGAACTAGGAAAATGAAGTTGATGGTAATTATTTGTGCAGTTTAGCGCCATGTACAAAGACCTATCTCAAAAACAGAGTCAACATTGAGTCACAATTCAGAATCACTCACAGATGGTGTCATTTTCTGATTATACCGACTTACGGGCGTCTTTGATTTGACCGATTTCTGACAAGAATGCGCTTTCTGAGAGTTTCTTCAGAAATCACATAAGCTTTCTAGATAGTGTAGACCGCATACATACAGAGGGTGGGTTTTGCCCAATTTTACCAGAATCCACTCGGAGAGGATTCTGAGAGGCTAAAAACTACATTTGAGCCACAATCCTGGTAAACTGAGCAAAAGAAAATCAAAGGAACAATAGAGGGATATGTAAAGTGAACAAAAGCTCATACTGATTTGCTTGCTGAGCTTCTTAACCTTTCTGGAAGGCTTTGTAAGACGGATGACCTATGGTGACTGCTAAAGGCCACAGGCTTAGTCCTTTACTGTTGCCCTTTACCGTTGATGACTATGCATACATGACATCATTCCATGATCATTGTAGTTTTAAGATGAATCTTCTTGATACATATTCCTATCAAATAATTCTCTGCTTCCTTCCTTTCCTTCTCTCTTCCGTTCTTTCTGTTCTCATCCATTGAAAGAGAGAAGAGGTTAGCCAATGGCAACACCCTTCATCATCATTTCTCTCCTTTCCTTCTTGCTGGCCATGATCTATATAAGAGCTCTTCTTCTGATAATTTTCAAGATACCTATCATGAGGCTAGCCTAATCATTCCACCACGGTCTATGGTAAACAGCTCTGCGTTGAGGTGTTGAATCACCCACGAACCTGGTTTTTGATATCCTACGCCATATCTCGGCAAGCAAAGACCACACTTCTTCATACTCCTCACCTTCTTACATGCCTTTGGCTCCAGGTTTTACTCTTGAATTTTTTTCTTCCACAAATTGCGAGGTCGAATTTGATTAGATGTCAAATGAATCGAACCAATCATTCGCTGAACCACCAATTTCAAACAACGTGGTTCGATCTTTCATAAGGGATTTTGGTTTACATATTAATGGGCCTTGATATATCTAGAGTTACACTATCTCGTCTTCTCAACAAAAATCATTTCATGATGAAACTTGCCTAGTAAGCAAAGTTTGTAGTAGAAGAAACAAGGCATAGCTAGGGAGATTCAATTATCTGAATGATATAGATATCCTGCTTCAATCATCATTGAAGAGACCACCTTGATCTTCACAAACACATATCTGTCTTACTTGATATCCAGAAAAAATCTCGAATACAAAGCAAAGCAAGACTTTCTAGTCTGTCAAAGCTTTGTTATCTCTACAGCGAATGAACCTTGAGTTATGTAAAAAAGCTTTCAAGGTCGATTACAAGTGACTAGACTGGAGCAACTGTATCAACATGAGGAATCACAAAACAAAGCAAACCTTGAAGATTTCAAAGATTTCAAATGGGGTTCCGTTTTTATACATGCAAATTCAAAAGGATGTGACAATTTTGAATAAATTGTACAGATTTGATTTAGAATGTGTGATTTGAATAGTTTCATTCAATTGTTCAATTCACTGTAGCACGATAATCAATTAGGAAGAAGGAAATTTAAATAGAAGATATATTTACAGATCAGATCCCGTTTTGTATACATGTAGTAGAGATTCAGTTCTCCTGATTTCGAATATTTCTTCTTCAACTATCAATACTTTACTACTTCTTATCATCATCAACAATCAAGTCTAATAAATTCACCACGTATTCGAATTCCATCAGGTCGATTCAAACCAACCCAAACCGCACATACGACATACTCCAGGAGATATGTCAGATTACAGCCATGAAGAAAATCGAATGAAAATCAAAAATGAAGAAAATAAGAACTTAGAGGATGAAAACATCACAAAAAGATCAATAGATGATAAGACCCAATCTGACCAGCAAAGTGGCTATAATGAGAATAATGAGAATAATGAGATTAAGATGAATTTAGATGATAAATTAAATGGTAAGTTTCTCCTCTTTCAAGATGAATGTGATTGAGATGAGAAGAGGCTGAAGTGAATGAGATTTGAATGATGACTGAAATTTGGATTACATATCTTTTTATGGGTTTTTGTTGATGATGATTGATACTTAATTTGTTATGTATGACTTAAAAGTTGAAGTTGAATTAGAGAATCATCAGAGAACAACTAAAACAAGCAATGATCATAATCAACCAATCTCAATCTCACTCCCAACAAGCCATTTGATCAAAAATCACCCTCTAACTTTAAATTCTCAACATCAAACTAACAAGTACTGCAATCCTACTAACTCAGCATTCAATTCACCATCATCAACACCCTCAACTCCAATAACAAAAATTAGACCAACATTGAATCAAACACATTCTTCATCATTACTTCAATCTAATCAAAAACAATCACAAGCATCTAAGATCACAAAAACAACAAGAACAACAAGAACTACTTCTTTACATCAATCTAATCTACATCATCATCACCAACAACAATTAACTGAATTACAATTTGATCCAGAACCATTGATCAAATCAAATCAAATTCAAGCTAATCACCACCATCATCATCATCAAACTCAATCTTCTTCTTCCTCTTCAAGATCTTCATCGCTTTCTAATCAACCTCATCATCATTGTACAGTCGATAAATCATCAACTAAACCAATTCTATCACACTCTTCTAGCTTAGAATCCCAATTAAGTACATCGCCTAGAAGCTCACATTCATTAAAGTCACCTTCATCACCTCATCCATTACATCTACATAAATCGTCATTGGATCTTAATCAATTGAATGATCCTCCTTCATCATCTCTTACAATCAAACAGAGGTCATTACCTACTCTCGGCTCACCGACATCATCACCTGTAAACACTCCGAGTACCACACCGTTCAATCCAAAAGATCAATTTATGACGATGACTGCTTCCACACCTACTACTGCTTTAACTTCAATTAATAATAACTTGAATAATCACCATTCTAATCATCATCCTGATCATCACCACCAAACTCAAACCCATCAACACCATTCAACCCAATCACAATCCCAAAGCCACCTTCATCACCACCACCAGAATCCAAATCACCACCTACCGAATTCTTCATATCCAAGTCCAGGAAGTTCCTCAGGAACCTCCCGTCAACCATGTGCGAAATGTGGCCAAACGATGACGGGTCAATTCGTACGAGCCTTAGGAACGGTCTATCATTTAGATTGTTTTCGATGTCAAGATTGTAATAAAGTGGTTGCATCGAAGTTTTTCCCTGTAGATGCTGGTTTAGATGGTAAAACTCAATATCCACTTTGTGAAACTGATTATTTTAGAAGACTCGGTTTGATTTGTGGAAAATGTGGTGGAGCTCTTCGAGGTTCTTATATCACAGCTCTAGGTTAATTTCTTTTTCTTCCTCCTCAACCTCGCAAAACACAAATCATTGATATATCTCTTTTTTGGATATAGATATGAAATTTCATGTGGAACATTTCACTTGTTCAATTTGTCCTACAATCTTTGGACCTCAAGATAGTTATTATGAGCATTCTGGCAAAGTTTATTGTCATTACCATTATTCGACTCGATTCGCTGTAAAATGTACGGGATGTCAAACAGCGATCTTGAAACAATTTGTAGAAATCAATCGAAATAACACAGATGAACATTGGCATCCTGAATGGTAAAACTATCTCCACTATCATTCTGCGAAGAAGAGATACTAAAGTCAGATCGTTTCTTTCTTTGGGGGATAGTTATATGATTAACAAGTTTTGGAATATCAAGCTTGCAGTTTCATTAGCATCTAATCGAAAACCTCTACCCCCACCTCACTCAATAGATCACGATACTCAAACCCCAACTAACAACGAAACGACCAGTTCAGATCCCTCAAGCTCAAGCAACTCAAATCCAAATATACCAGATTGGCAACACCAAGAAGCAATCGAAACAGCTCAATCATTAAAAGAAAAACAAAAAGTTATGGAAGAAAAAGTTTATAGGATTTGGACAGTGCTTTCGACGTTTGAAGAGAGCAGTGCAGCTTGTATATCTGAAATGTTAAGACATGTTAGTAGTGGTCATTATCTCGAAGGGGTTAAAATGGCGGGGAAATTCGTTTTACATGTTGAAACACTTTTTGCTGCTATTGATGATTTGGATTATCTCTTTAGAAGTAAGAATGCAAAAGGTATTTGCAATCTTCATCTCTATCCAAGAATCCAACATTAACGGTTTTGCTTTTTTTCCCGTTCGAACTAGAAATCTCGCATGTTCGAGAAGCAAGAATGTTATGTAAAAAGATTGTCAATTTCTTTTCACTTTTATCACATACACATGAAACAGGAGCCCGAAAGATGAGTATCACCCAGGAACTATTATCACTGGTAACCGGTTTAGCCCATTACTTGAAGATTCTAATTCGAATCGCTTTAACAAGTGCATTGAAGCTAGAAAGGGAATATGGAGATCGAACTGGGATCTTACAATTCTTATCCCGATTGGATAGATTAGCACGAGATCCCGATGCATCAAAAGCCACCACATCCACTACTCCCACTAAAGCTCAATCAAATCATCATACTCATACACACTCCTCATCCAATGGAAAGCCAAGACCGTATGGATATAAATCGCTTACAAGAGCAGTCGGAACGCTTTTTGCTCAAGGAGTGGCTACAACTGATCTTTGCGAAGCGTGTAAGCAAACGGTCGAGGAAGAATGTATTCGATTCGGGACTAGTTTGAGATGGCACTACTCTTGTTTGCGATGTTCGACGTGTCATAGATCACCAGAGAAATCTCCAAATCATACCCATCCAAACCCAAATCCCAATCAGAATCAAATTGAAAACGGATCAAACAATACGTTCATTAGTTTATCGATTCAAATCAAAAGTTATAAATTAGAGATCAATCAACAACCTAATTCAAGACCAACGACTTCTACTTCATCACCTAATAAAAACTTACAAATCTATTGTGAAGAGTGTGCAACGAACGCGAATCGAATGATTAATTCGACCGGACTCAATAATGGAATTGGAACTTTAATGGATGGATTTGAATTGGTTACTAGATTAGAACAGTACGCTTTTCTACTTTGTGTGGCTCTTAATAAACTCTATGGGTTATTGAAACAGAGAGGAGTTTTACCTATGCCCACAAGTAAGTTTCATCATTTCATTATTTATCACAAAGACGACATAAAATGCTAAAGTCTTTTTCCCTTTCTTCAGAGGACGAATGGCAGAACACAGTGAATGGAGACGAAAGGTCATTGTATGATGCATATCGAAATTCGACAGATATCAAAAGAATGAAATCAGTAGATTTAGATCGAAAGTTATCTACAACCGCCAGATTACCACAAAGATCAACCGTAGTCGAAAGTCCATCCGGTCGAGTTGCACAAGCTGCAATGGAATCGAATGCCACTGGAGGCTTAAGACCACAAGAGTCAAGTGGATTAAGGAATGTTGGATCTAGATCACCACTGGTGCCTTCTTCTAGATCTCCATCTCATCATGATCGATCAAGACGAGACTTAACGAATCCTACATCTGTGGGATTGACTCGAGAACGAGATTATACAAATCTTCCTCGATCTGAACCTCCTCCTAGACCACAACCTACCCATTTGAGTATGATACCTCAAACTAGTAGCAATGGAACTAGCTCTGGATCGATGATGACACCTACTACAACAATTCCTTCACCTAATCTGAATGGTAATGCTACACTGCATAACGAACCACAAGGATCGTCTACAAGTCCAGTAAGGCCAACGCTCTCACGAAACTTAACAGCCGTAAGGATCGTAGATGAACAACCCATGAACCCGAGCACAAGAGAAGAAGAAACTTCAATAGTCGAAACAACGACATCAGGAATCACTCTAGCAGATCTGCCCAGAGCCATGGAAGCTGAAAGGTTCAGAGTAGCACATAAAGCCTTACCTACTCAAGTGACCACGCTTTCGGAATTATCGGCACTCGAATCAGTCATTGTAAAACATGTGGCGGCTTTCCTGTTGGCTTCTAATGAAGCGATCCGAGAAATTTGTACTTTAGATGAGCTGTTAGAAATGATCGAGGTTAGGAAAGGTAACTTTTGGGGCAAGTTGTTTAAAGGGAATAATGAAAAAGCTAAAATCAAGAAAAAGGGTAAGTGGTCTTTGGTCTAGGTATTTGATCAAATCGATTCGCAGTATTGACTCGGTTTTTTCATTTAGGTGTATTTGGAGTACCATTAGACGTGTTGATAGAAAGACACGGAGTTGATTCATTACTAGGAGCAGGAGCTGGGCAACTTCGCGTACCAAGTTTTGTAGACGATGTGATTTCAGCTATGAAACAGATGGATATGTCAGTCGAAGGGATCTTTCGGAAGAATGGGAACATCAGAAGGTTGAAGGAATTGACGGATTCGATCGATCGAGATGATGGGGTTATGATGAATAACTTTAGTGATGATAATCCAGTACAGCTGGCAGCTTTGTTGAAAAAGTTTTTGAGAGATTTGCCAGATCCATTGTTAACGTTTAAACTTCATCATCTTTTTATTGCTTCTCAACGTAAGTGATTCAATTCCAAATTGCGGAGAAAGTGATTATAAGAAAAGAAACAAAACTGACCTTGATTCTCTCTTTACTTGTTTTTGATTATGAATTTATAGGAATTGAGAATGAAATAGAAAGGAGGAAAACGTTACATTTGATCTGTTGCTTATTACCAAAAGCACACCGAGACACAATGGAAGTTTTATTTGTATTTATGAAATGGGTAGCCTCCTTTTCCCATGTAGATGAAGAAACTGGATCGAAGATGGATTTACAAAACTTAGCAACAGTGATTACACCGAATATCTTATACAATCGATCGAAAGAACCACCAAGTAGAGATGAATCGTTTTTGGCTATTAGGGCTGTTAATGAATTATTGGAATCTCAAGATGAAATCTTCATGGTTCCGGAAACTGTTTGGTTGGTGATGAGGAACTCGGAGATGGCCAACTTAGGCAATCATTTGAATGTTAATGAAATCACTTCTAAAGACAGTAAGCTTATTCCGTCTTTCTTCTCTTACGATTTTTTCTGAAGTTTAATGTTTATGTTTGGTTTAAATAGTTATGAAGAAAGTTGAAGGGTTATTGAAATCAAAGAATGTGAACTCTAATCTAACTCCTCAACACCAACCACATCAACAACAGTATAGAGGTAAAGGAGAAGTTTTACCACACCGACCTGATTATCATTCTTCTGCTTCTTTCAATCCGCCGTCTTCATCTCATAATCCATCATCACACCAACAAGCATATCAAGCACAATCACAAATCAATCCGAATTCGAATTCGAATCAACATGAACCATTTCATCATTTAGAGACACCGATCCATACACCTGCAACTACAAACCATCAACTGAATACATCTCCAAATGTGAACTTAAGACCTACTGAAACTCATCCTCCTTCAACCAATTCAAACCCTTCACATTCTTTTAATCATCATTCTCATTCGATTGAAAGTTCGAATCGAAGTAATGAAAATGATGGAATACCTGTTGAACAGTAATCGATTTTCTTTCGTTCTTTTCTTTCTTCGATTGCTTTTTGTGGTTTTTTTTCGATTCATCTGATTTGAAGAACAAAAAAAGTTTCCTCCTTCCCCCCCTCGAAAAAAAAAGTCAAGAAAAAAAATTGATGTATGGATTTCCAAATTATCGAAATGATGAGTTTTTTTTCTTATATTTAATTTTTCCTTTTGGTTTTTGTAATTGTTATTTGAAAATTTTATGTTGTTTTAAGTGTTTTTCTCCCCTTTCCTTTTCTTCCTTTTGATTTTCCTTCTTTTTGATTTCGATTTCGTCTTTTTCCTACTTTTTCCTCTTTCTTTTTTTATGTCATTCTTTTTTTATTAACTTATGGAATCATCAAAAGAAAAAAAAAGTTCAAAGTTTTTTTTTTAAAAAAGAATTGAAAGAAAGAAAACCAAGAAGGTTTTTTGGTTGTGAGTTTGCCTATCATTTCAAGATACATATATGATATGGGTTTATTCTTGAAATGATTTGAAATCATGCAATTGGGGATTTACATGGATGGAAATGGGATGTACATACTAGAAATGGTTGGAGAACTTGATGAGACCTTGACTTTTTTCTGAGCCAAAAAATAATCATTTCAAGATTTCTAAGGCTATTCTGACCCTCAACTTGTTATTGACCCCACCACCCCTGGGTTTGATTAGGTGCACTTAAGCAGCTCTTGCATGCTATATATAAATTACATGCTACCAAAACAATTGCCCAATTTAATGAATGTCTGAAAGTCCAATTTCTTTTGCACCATGCAGCCATGAAATTTTTATTGTTGAACATGCCTTAAGTTCCATGGATCTAGGATTTTTTTTGCAAAATAAATTGTAACTTGAAAGCAGACATGAATTGACATGACACACTACTCAAGTTACTTTTAGAACTTATGGCCAATGGACACAGGAAAATCAAAGCAGAAAAACAGACTATGGTTGGACAAGACAAAAGCCTTTAGATCAAAAACTAGGTAATCACACCAAACTCAGTGTCAAATTTCAAAAGGAAAACACAAAAAAAAAGGCAGTGATGAAAGTTGTTGGAAAGTACACACAGATTTACAATCTCCCTTACACCCTGAAACAGACTTGGCCTACACTTATCAAACAAGTGTACTTCATACAGAAATGGTGATATTGAAGTCTGATGTTGAAAAATTGGGGTGCAGTCATCAATCACAAACTTTAAAGAAATATGCAGGTGAGACACACCCACCATAGAGCATACAAAAGCTCACAGCTTGTCTCATTTAATTGAATATCAACTCAAGAAGAGCTTCTGTTAACATATGAGATTGTGTGAGACTTATTGATCAGATATATGCTATGTAATAAATACATGAAAATATTTCTTTATTCAAAGTATCTCAGGGTCTGGTGTAAAAAAAATGGGGTGAAGAAATTTAAATAAAAAAACACTCAAAACCAATCTTGAACATTCCCTGGCAGTGTACAGAGATATCAATCTTGTATTACATATGGATCAAACATAACATCAAGATTGTGCAATAAGTTGAGCTCATACTGTTGCTTATCAAATAAGTTTCTCTCCTTCTATTGTTGGTGGAATTTGATTAATTAGCTAAGAGTTTTCTGGACTCTAGCACTTCTACAAAATATATCACAAGAACCTTTGATCCCTCCAGCATCAAACTAAAATGTGAAATCAACTCCAAGATCTGTTTGTATTCTAGTTATCCTTTTTGGCATGTCATTGCAAGTCTTGGGGAGTTTTCTATATAATTATGAGGTTAAAGAGAAAAGCTGTGAATGGAAATTTGGAATTAATTCATTCTGATTCAAAAACTGATATTTTCACATCTCTAAAACACAAAAATCAGGGGATGAATTATGCAAAATTGACCCCACAGAAGCCACAGCATGGCACATGGTGTGGTATTGATGGAAGCTCTTGGGGAGCTTCAATCAGAGTATGACAGAGAAGTCAATCAACAAATCCAGAGCAACTGGTCAGATGCAAACTATATGAAACAATTCCTAGAAAGGTCACTAAGCTTGCAGGCATAAATCAAACGTTTTCATCAAATGCTCATGTCTTGGGGAGTAGGACCAAGCTCTATAGGTGATAAACCTAGGGAACATGATTCACCAGAGAATGTTATATCAGTTTGGCTTGACTATGTAGAGTCAACCAGGAAATTTTTGGATAAGGCAATGGAGAACTTTTCACAATTGATGGGAGATGCATGTCAAACAGGAGAAAAAGGGCAAAAATTGGTACATTCAAGATTAGCAAAAGTGCAAAAACAAGGGAGATTTTGGGAATACCAAAATCAAGGCCAAGGATCTTCTCAGGTCAATCCAAATGATTAATTGAAGCTAGTGTCAATGTTCAAATACTTTAGATTGGAAAGCATTTATTATATAGTTGGAGAGTGGAATGATATGTTGTGTGGTGTAGAGTAAATTACATCACAAGGGCTATTGATGATATGAAAGCAATACCCTACAAATATGTCCCGACTCTAAAACAATAATCAAATCATTTCCTGTAATGATGATTCCTTTCATTCTCTTGAGCTCTTGGACTTCTCAACAGAAGCACAAGATTAAAGTTGACAAAATGACCTTGAGCTTGAAACTTCAATTTCATGATAAAGCACATTTGTGACTGTCCATGAGGCATGAGATTTTTAATATGAATGCCTCATGATGATATCTGCTGAAGTTTGAAGTGGAAAAATTGAGGTACACTCTTCAAATACATATCAAAGAAATCTCTATGGAAGTTGAACACTCCATGACAACCCCTGACACACAGCACAGTTGACTGCAAGTGAACTGCAAGTGAGCTGGGCACCAGCACACTGGTATTTGCCAAAACAGCCACTGTGCCATTTCACACCACAGGGGCCCAGCCATGTCTCAACCACTGCGCAAAACTGCACTGCACTGCAGCCCAGTTTCCTGCTAGTGCAAAATGTTTTCTCCCACCAAGACATCATCCCTGTGCTGCGCTTCACTGGCTTCACTGCGCTGTTATGCATGCAGCACAGGGAAATTGCAATTTTGTGCAAAACTGTGCGGCCGTGCACTGACTTCAGGGGTTCAACATGAAATGTTGCTTTGGAAAGAAGTTTTGGTACCATATCGCATTTTTGGAAAAAAAAATCAAAAGACCCCTTGACGTGTACAGACACTTGAATTGTATTGTGTTTCAATGATTGAAGACAAGATCAGGAGTGGAGGATAAGTTGCATCACAAATAATCTATATTCTCCATTAGATTTCAATGTGAAAAGTGTTATCAGCAAGGACTTATCTGTTTAAGTGCCCAGCCAATATCTAAAAATTACATCACTTTGCTTCCATCCATGTTGAACACATACACATTGTTTTCAAGCATGAGGGCATTCAAACACACAAAATTCACTTAAAGATCTTTTGGGTCACACAAAAAAACTGAAATGACACAATATTGATTTCCTTGGCTTGAGTGTTGAGGGAAGATCACTCCAAGATTTTTTATTAAGATGAAATAATGGAAGAGAGAATTAATGTCCTATCTGTATTAGTATACAAACTGAATTAACAAATAAGGTGTTAAGCCTTCACTTCCTACCAGTGAGATTGACCATCTACCACAACCAGTAAAAAAGAAAGCTGATGAAGTGACTGCATTCACCCGGACATACAGTTTCCAAAAGTCCTATGATCATAAGACTTGGATGGTGAGATGAAATAATGGTGGACAATTATCAAAAAGACTGTTGAGAAAACATGAGTGCTGTCCAGAAAAGCATGAGTCACAAGAAAAACAGGACTTACTCTTGAGCTTATGATTCTTCACAGTGAGGAAAGAAATCAGAGTCTGGATAACCCTTCTCATGTAGAATCAAGACCTCCCCAATCTCATTGTCCTTCTCATCCAACAACAAAACATTCTGGAGTCATTGAAATTCAGCTGTAAATCACAAACTATCTGGTGATCAGCTTAATCAAGCCCCTCATGAGAGCATTTGCCTCACTCTCAAAGAGGGCCTTAGAGCAGACTCGGATTTTTTGGTGTGGGAGCTCCAAGGATTGAGTTCAAATCCTTTTTTGACTTTTCTGCTTCCCCTCTCCATGAAAAGTTCCAGAAAATTGTTATGCTGTTATTCACATCCTGCTACATATATGTTCTGGGGTACAGCTCATACAGAACAGACTGTTCTGCATAGCTGGAGAGCTGTTTAAGTAATGGGCCTCATATTCTCTTGTAATGGCCTAAGGAAACCTCTGGATATGCCTTCAAGTTTCATTGTAGGCATATACAATTCCAATTTTACATCACAAAACCAGTGCAATTCTTTTCACTCTGTACATACCAACATATAAAGATGGCTAAATATTCAACAAAAATTTGAATCTGTTCTGAGCCAAACTTGATAAGAAAATTGATATCTGAATGAGAATGAATCCTTGTGCTTCAGTCACAAAGAAGAATGAGAATTGATGAAATTTAGACAGGCAAAATCCCGATCAAGTGACGTTTGAAAGCTGTGACATTTCAAATGAAACTTGAACCCCATATGATACCCCGAATAAAGCGCGTATATCCAGGAGAATTCCAAAACTTGACTTTTCTTCGAGAAATCTTTTGACCATCCTCATCCAATTTTCAGCTTCATCGATTCTCAAAAACACTTCAACCTTCAAGATGTCAAACGAGATAATATCAAAATCATATTCAAGTAGAGCATCAAATCAATCAA